>JACXGJ010001754.1:0-76849 GCA_016801105.1 Esox niger
TATATATATATATATATATATATATATATATATATATATATATATATATATATATATATATATATATATATATATTTGCATGGCTATTGTGGGTTACTGTGTGTAAAATTAAGCTGGAAAAAGTCTAAAAGATTTAATGTTTTCATTTTTGTCTCAAAGGCAACAAAAGGTGAACAGTTCAGAAGGGACTGGTGAATTTCTATACCAACTGTACGTTCTTTGTATATTTTTAACAAGATCCCCTAAATACAGTAAGGTCTGGAAATAACAGGGCATTGACACAAGTGATTTTGCCTGTTTACCAAAATATGTTCTTGTTACAGTTAAATAATGAATATTGGCTTGAAGTGCAGTCTCAAAGCTTTGAGGGTATTTACATCCAAATTTGAGAAAGGGCTTAGGAATTACAGCTCTTTAATATGGAGCGCCCCTTTTTCAAAGGACCAAATGTAATTGGACAATTGACTCAAAAGCTGGAAGATACGGAAGATTTACCAGAAGTTGCAAAACATTCCTAAGCCTCAAGAATAGAAAGGGCAGATTAGACTTTGCCAAAAACATCTAAAAAGCCAGTCCAGTGGTGGAACAGCATTATTTGGGGAGATGAAACTAATATCAACCTCTTACCAGAATGATTGGAAGAAAAAAGTATGGAGAAGGCTTGGAATGGCTCATGATTCAAATCATACCACATCATCTGTAAAACAGGGTGGAGGCAGTTTGATGGCATGGACACTTATAGCTTCCAGTGGCACTGGGTCACTAGGGTTTATTGTTGATATGACGAAAAACACAAGCAAATTCTGCAACGGTTATTAGACGGCGCATCACTTTACAGATGGACAATCAACCAAAATGTACTGCCAAAGCAACCCAGGAGTTTTTAAGGTAAAGAAGTTGAACATTCTGCAATGGCCGAGTCAATTACCTGATCAACCCGATCAAGCATGCATTTCACTTGCTAAAGACAAAACTTAGGGCAGAAAGAACCCCATATACAGCTGCAATAAAGGCCTGGCAAAGCATCACAAAGGAGGAATCCCAATGTTTGCTGATGTCCATGTGTTCCAGACTTCAAGCAGTCGCTACCTGCAAAGAATTCTTGACAAAGTAATACAAATGAACATTTTATTTATGATTGTGTTAATTTGTCCAATTACATTTGAGTCCCTGAAGTAAGGGGACTGTGTATGAAAATGGTCGCAGCGTCTAAACGTTTCATACAATGTTTTGTTTAACCTCTTGAATTATTGCTGTAAGTCTGCTCAAGTGCATCTCAGTTGTTTCATTTCAAATCCAATTGTGGTGGCATACAGAGCCAAAATAATGAAAATTGTGTCAGTATCCCAATATGTCCAGACCTAACGGTATGTATCTTGTGAAACAAAATTAAGATTTCAATGACATAGAAATTATCTTTGGGTTGAAAACCATATAGTCTATCACCCAGGTTTCATCTCACTTTTAAAGTTGCTCCACTTGGGTGTCCAAGGGAGAGTATTTGCCAGTGTGCTAAGAAGGTATTTTTTCTTACGGAATTCCAGAGAATGTTTTAATTTTCTTTACAAGAAATATGATAAGGATTTCATTTTTGAGGAGATAACTATGTGTTTGACTTCCTCTTCTAATTTCAAAGCCCGGCAAGCCCATTAATACAATTCTACTTTACGCTATAGTAGCTCTCTCTTGGGTGAGGAAAGTCACTTTGTGGGGGAGACCTGTTTTGGGAATATGTTTGGAAAATACCAGCTGGCTAGCTAGTTAGATTACTTTAGCAATGAAAGATCAGTTGCACTTTCTATCTTTACTTGTAGTATTGGTATTGTGCTTTTGGGGGGGGAGCTTCGGCACCTTTCATTATGAGCTTGACTTTGGCGGGAGCTTGTCTTTGGCGGGAGCTTGACTCTGGCAAGAGCTTGACTCTGGCGGGAGCTTGACATTAGCGTCCCGCACCCCAGTCTCATTACAAAAACCAATCAAACAGGAATGCTAGCCATGGATCCCCTAGCTCTGTTGCATGAATCCACCTGCTAACACACTGCTTGTAGTTGTAGTTGTAAGTTGTCATTATTAAAATGTTTTGCTAATCTAAGCATTAATGTTTCCACCAAAGTATATTCTCATGGTGGAATTAGCAAACAACTGTGCTCTGCATAAATTACTGCACAGACGTACCCTGATTTAATGTTTGTGTATAACATCTATGGCCACCATGATGTACAGTATGCTATTGCCTATTCAAGTAGTCCACCTTCTGCATTTGGTTGAATATTGGAAACATTTTATACAGACACTTTATGAAGTATTTTGGTTGTGACTAACATCTTTCAGGAAATCTAATGTTTACGGGCATCCACATGAACCACATTCTAAACACATTGCAGCCACAGCCACATTTAATGGGTTAAATACCTGCTGTCCAGATTAGAGAGGCTGAAATGTTTTACAGAGTTGCCTAATGTAGCAGATTTTGTCCTTGGTGCGTTAATCAAGAAAACAATATGAGATAGCAACATTCTATTGCCATTTACATGTGCTACAGTCAGATGTAACCAGATATTGTGATACATTATGGACTGACATTACATTGTATGTATATTAAACTAAGGATCGTGAATTAAGGTCATTGACAATTTGTTTAATTCCAAGTCAAACACTGTCCATAGCTTGCTTTAAAAAAAGTATGTCTTCACTATAAAGCACTGCTTTTTTAACAGAAAAGTGTGTGTTGTGTTTTTTTTCCATATAAAATGCATATATAACCTTACACAAAATATTAATATGCAATGTATAATCATGTCATTTTTTTAATAAACATATTAATGTGGAATCCACACACACAGAAAATGACTTCTGGGATAGGACGAATTACACATACAGATGTTTTTTTTTAATGTTCATCCTGATGTACTTTATGTTAAGAGATAGTCATGAGCAGGCAATTACCTTGTGCCCAGAAAGTGGCATTTCTAGTTTACTGCCTTTGTATCCACTGGTGGGGTGTCCTGAGTGTGGCCCATGAGCTTAACATAACACTTCCTGTTGCAAATTGCGAGCATTCAGGGAGGTAGAGGATTTGAGGCACACCCCATCCATTTGCAATGTACATGTTGAAGCAAGTGAATGGGGCTGGTTATAACCTCACCAATTATGATTAAGAGGACATTTTTTGACACTTCTATGCACAAAGTAATGTGCCAGAGACATTAGGCATCATTAACAAAATAGTAGGTCACATGCTTGCATGTTTATTAATACTGGAGCATTTATAGACATACCATGGATCTCAACTGATGAGGGAATGTCCTCTCTGATTGTCTGACTGACTTAGATTCATTCAGTCTGAGCCAGAGGCAGGGGACTGTCAGATGGATGTGAGGGACAGTAGGTTGGATGCTGGTGTGAGCAATTAAAGGGATATTATAAATCAGAGGTGCAGTGTACTTCAAAGATAGAAGTTTAACACTTAGAACATTACTAAGGAAATAGATGAGAAAATAAATTGAAGAGTATCTAAACTTTGTGATAATTTGATATCTCAATTCTCACTCTATATTGTTTGTAAATACATACATTATAAGACACCATAAGATGCTGATTCAGAAAACTTTTGTTAACAAGGTTTCATGTCACAGCGTACAATGTAATGACCAATTAAATTACTTCTAAAAGCGCTTCTATTATGTACTGAATAAAGGGCCTGAAAGTCTGTGTATGAAATATTTCAGTTTTTTGTTTATAGATATCGGCACAAATTGCTGAAGCATTACTTAAGCAAAACAAATTTGTTTTGCTTAACTGTTATGGAGTAAATGTACAACTGTTTCCAAAAAAGGTGCTATGTTAATTGAAAATAGTACAAAGGTAACATAACAAATGTTGAAAAATATATTTGTTTAACAGCTTTTGGTCAAATACGTGACCATTTTGAATTTGATGCCGCAGAATGTTCTAAAAAAGTTGAAACAGGGGCATGTTTACCACTGCGTTGCATCACCTCTAACAATACTCTGAAAGCTTTTGGGAACAGAGAAGATCATTGCTGTAATTTCGAAAGTGAAATGTTTTCCCATTCTTGCTTGAGATACTGTAGGATTTCAGCTGCTCAACTACAGAGCCACGCTGTTGTAATATGTGCAGAATGTGTTTTGGCATTTTCTTCATGAAATAAACTAGGCCATCTATGAAAGACAGTCTGTATGGCTGCATATGTTGCTCCAAAACCTGTATATATTGTTCAGCATTAATGGTAGCATTAAAGTCACTTATGCAATGTGCCCCAGTGCATCCCCATGCCATCACGGATGCTGGCTTTTGAACTGTGTGCTGTTAACAAACTGCATGGTCCACTTCTTTTTAGCACGAGGATGCAGCATCCATGATTCCCAAAAATATTTTCACATTTTGGTTTGTCAGACCACAAGTTTTCCATTTCACCTCAGTCCATCTTAAATGAACTCAGGCCCAGAGAAGTTGGCAGCATTTTGGGATCTTGTTGATACAGTGGGGAGAACAAGTATTTTATTACACAGCTGATTTTGCAGGTATTCTTTCCTTCAAAGCATGTAGAGGTCTGTAATTTCTATCATAATCTCACTTCAACTGTGAGAGATGAAATCTAAAACATAAATCCAGAAAATCACATTAGATGAGTCCAAGGAGATGGAGCCAAGCGCAGGGGTGCAGGGAAAAACTTTTAATATTCAAAAGGGTAAAACAAAACAGAGTGCCGTGCACTACAAAACAGAACGACATGAAAACTAGGACTAAAGGACAATATCAAAACAGCAGACATGGAACATAACAGCAAATAATGACCGACCAGGACAGGGAGAAAAAGGCCAAACTAAATACATAGACTAACAAGGAGAACAGAAACAGGTGGGGCCAAAACACAATTGAAAGGAATAAACTGATTAACTGAAACAAGAACAGGAAAGACCAAACAAGGACATGACAAATCACGGATATACAGAAAACATGGAACGCGACGGCTCCAGCAGGCTGGGACCATTACAGCAGAACTTAATATTTGGTACAGAAACCTTTGTTTGCAATTACAGAGATCATACATGTCCTGTAGTTCTTGACCAGGTTTGCACACACTGCAGCAGGAATTTTGGCCCACTCCTCCATACAGACCTTATCCAGATCCTTCAGGTTTCGGCGCTGTCGCTGGAGAATTTGGACATTCAGCTTCCACCAAATGTTTTCTATTGGGTTCAGGTCTGGAGACTGGCTAGGCCACTCCAGGACCTTGAGATACTTCTCACCAAGCCACTCCTTAGTTTCCCTGGCTGTGTGTTTCGGGCTGTTGTCATGCTGGAAGACCCAGCCACGTTCCATCTTCAATGCTGTTACTGAAGGAAGGAGGTTGTTGGCCAAGATCTTGCGATACATGGCCCCATCCATCCTCCCCTCAATACGGTGCAGTCATCTTGTCCCCTTTGCAGAAAAGCATCCCCAAAGAATGATGTTTCCACCTCCATGCTTCATGGTTGGGATGGTGTTCTTGGGGTTGTACTCAACCTTCTTCTTCCTCCAAACATGGCGAGTGGAGTTTAGACCAAAAAGCTATATTTTTGTCTCATCAGACCACATGACCTTCTCCCATTCCTCCTCTGGATCATCCTGATGGTCATTGGTAAACTTCAGACAGGCCTGGACATGCGCTGACTTGAGCAGGGGGACCTTGCGTGCGCTGCAGGATTTTAATCCATGACGGCGTAATGTGTTACTAATGGTTTTATTTGATACTGTGGACCCAGCTCTCTTCAGGTCATTGACCAGGTCCTGCCGTGTAGTTCTGGGCCGATCCCTCACCTTCCTCATGATCATTGATGCCCCACAAGGTGAGATCTTGCATGGAGCCCCAGACTGAGGGAGATTGACCGTCATCTTGAACTTCTTCCATTTTCTAATAGTTGCGCCAACACCTGTTGCCTTCTCACCAAGCTGCTTGCTTATTGTTCTGTAGTCCTTTCCAGCCTTGTGCAGGTCCACTATTTTGTCCCTGATGTCCTTACATAGCTCTCTGGTCTTGGCCATTGTGGAGAGGTTGGAGTCTGTTTGATTGAGTTTGTGGACAGGTTTATTTTATACAGGTAACAAGTTCAAACAGTTTCAGTTAATACAGGTAATGAGTGGAGAACAGGAGGGCTTCCTAAAGAAAAACTAACAGGTCTGTGAGAGACGGAATTCTTACTGGTTGGTAGGTGATCAAATACTCATGTCATGCAATAAAATGCTAATTAATTATAAAAAAATCATAGTAAAAATGACAGACCTCTACATGCTTTGTAAGTACGGAAACAAAATCAGCAGTGTATCAATTACTTGTTCTCCCCACTGTATATGGTTTCTTTGTTGTATGGTGAAGTTTTAACTTGCTTTTTTGAGGATGCAGCAACGTACTGTCTTCACAGAAAAAGGTTTTCGGAAGTGTTCCTAAGCCCATTCAGTGATTTCCACTTGAGAATTGTGTCTGTTTTTAATACAGTGCCTGAGGGCCCATATATCATGGCCATCAAATATTGGTTTTTGACCTTGTCACTTGCGTACAGAGATTTCTCCGGATTCTCTGAATCTTTTAATGACATTATGTACCATACATAATGATCCCAAAAATCGTACCAATTTTATGTAAATTTGTTTTATTTTTCAATTGTTGCACTATTTGCCTGTGCAGTCTTTCACAGAGTGGCAAACCTTTAATTCTGAAAGTCTCATCCTCTCTGGGATGCTCTTTTTATTTCCGGTCATATAACTGACCTGTTGCCAATTGACCTCATTGGTTGTGTGATATTGCATTTTAATGAGTGAAATAGTATTCGACCCCTCTGCAAAACATGACTTAGTACTTGGTGGCAAAACTCTTGCTGGTATCACAGAGGTCAGACGTTTCTTGTAGTTGGCCACAAGGTTTGCACACATCTCAGGAGGGATTTTGTCCCACTCTTTGCGGATCTTCTCCAAGTCATTAAGGTTTTGAGGCTGACGTTTGACAATTTAAAAAGGAGCAAAATATCGATGAGATAATAAATGGCTTCATATGATCCTTATCCTCAATTAAAATAATTTTGTTTTACATGATCAGTCATATTTTCAAAATCAATGAAAAATGACACTATTTCTTCTAGTGTTTGCAAACTTTTGAGCACAGCATTACCTTTTCAAAAAGATAAACGTTTTTTTAAATCTCTTTGCAATAATATGCATAATCCAATAATGGGTAATTACTTTATTTAGAGGTGAATTATTACAAAATCTCTTTTGAAATAATTCCCAAAATATTGCGTTTAGAAACATGACATGTATTCAGATATTAATTTACAACAAACTATATTTGGCTGAAGAAAATGTTTCTCTGCTTATATTAAACCACTATTAACACTTCCTCTACAAATAAAATATGGGCAACAAAAACGTTTATTAATGGGATGAATGTGTACCCTGGTGAATCCCAAACAAGACCCACTGCCTTATGCACTTTGAGTGCTCTCTGTGGCAATTTGTTGTTAATATAGCAGTGAAGGGAAACTTGTGTTTGCCTGGAAATAATAGAGGAAGATATAGAATGAACTTTGTTATAGAATGATATAGGATGAACTTTGTCCAACAGGCAAGAGATCCCAGCAAAACATAACAACAGTGAAAATTTGTTATATGCAAGGGTAATATCGATATTGTCAAAATAGTATTGAAATAGCCTGAATCGCTTAGCTCCCCCAAGCTCAGCCTTCCGCTGCACAAAATGCTAGTCGCCTCTACATATCGTTTTGAAATAAATGGGAGCTGGGTATCTGTATCTAGGAGAGGTTGGTGATGCCATCTTTGCATCCTATACAGCCACTTCCTACAAGAGAAAAGGAACGCAATGTAAAGCTACGTAGCTTGCACTGAGGGAAATTAAGCAAGTTCATTAAAAAAAATAACTAATAAGGGATTACTTAAATAACTAACTCGTTAAGTTACTTAATAACTTTAAAAAAATAGTCAGGCTTCTTTAACGCATTGCATAGTAACATGTTAGCCCCAACACTGCTAATCAATTATAAGTGGTGACCCATTGTCAATTTGCAGGTGGTGGCCACAGATAATTGCTCTCTCCTTATCCATAAAGGATTGCTGTCTCTCAGGACAGTTTAAAGACCATGATGGAGATACCAGGAGACGGGCCTTTACACAAGAAGAGCTGGACAGGGCCGTAGAAGGGACAGAACAGAAGCGCTATCTGCTTCTTGGTGTGAAGAGGATCAGTAGGAGCACAGCCAGAGCCCTACAAAATGACCTCCAGTGGGCTATTGGTGTGCAGTTTTCTGACCAAACTGTCAGAAAAAGACTCCATGAGGGTGGCATGAGGGCCTGACGTCCTCTAGTGGGACCTGTGCTCACAACTCAGCACAACGCAGCTCGGTTGGTATTTGCCAGAGAACACCAGAATTGGCAGGTCCGCCATTGGTGCCCCGTTCTTTTCACAGAGGAGAGCAGATTCACACTGAACATGTGACAGACTTGAAAGAGTCTGGAGACAGTGTGTTGAACATTATACTGCCTGCAACAGCAGATTTGGCAGTGAATCAGTGATGGTTTGGGGAGGCATTTCCTTGGAGGGTCACACAGACCATGTGCCATTGAAACACAGGACTGATGGTTGCTGAATGGGCATCTGTACTGTTAGCTTCTGTCCACTTTTGATCCATAAACAGTGTCTATACAAACAATTCATGGGAGAGCCTTTATTCAGCATGAGTCCAAAATGTTAACCTTCCATAGTTCTTTCATTTTCCCTCCAATGATTACAACGTTAACACAGTCTTTTATCCCAGGACACATAGTAGGCGTCAGTGGTCATAGCCAACCATTACACAGACTATTATAGGAAAGATGTATCCTACAAAATACCCTTGTATGGCGTATTTCAACCTATGACCCAAGGGTCTATTCAGAGAATCCTCTGAGTCACATACACAGTTCCTAACAGGTGGTATGGACAGGGTGTTTGGGACCCATCAGTAATGGAGCATCACATATCCTACCTAGTGTCCTTCGTACAGAGATAGTTTAGTACTCTCATACATTGTGTCAAGCTTAATTCAATTACGTTTCATGCTCAATAACTATCAGTACGTAGATACTCCATTGAAAGTAGTTTCCTGCTAAAATAGCAAATTACAACATGACCAATGCCTAAACTGTATTTCTGATATATTTTATGTTATTTTAATAGACAAAAAATTGCTTTCTTTTTGAAAACAAGGAAATCTCTTGGTGACCCCAAACTTTTGAACGGTAATGTAAATATTCTGAGATTTCTGCTTTGCATTACATTTAAGTCAGGCAAATACAACACGTTTATTGATGAACTGAGTATTCATATATACTAATATATATATATATATATATATATATATATATATATATATATATATATATATATATATATATATATATATATATATAAATATTAAATGATGTATCTGATACATACATTCCGTGGTGTGCCTGTTAAAGGTTAAGATTGCTAAGAAGGTCCCAGTGTTTTAATGGTGGAAACATTTCAGCACAGTGTAGCTCTCCTGTATGCCGCCTGGAAAGCCAAGGCCAAGCCAACACAGAGAACGTATTCAGTCAACAAGACCTGTCCTCCCCAAAGACATTTTCCTCATTTATTCACAGAGGAAGCTACTCTGAAATATATGTACACCAAGCTGCCAATTAGGGTTTATATGCTAAAGTAAATCTGCTTCTTAAAGAAAAGAAGAAAAAAAGTAACATATACACCGAAGAAGGGCGAAGAGCTGAAATGAGTGCAATCTTTTTTAAGGCAGATTTTCTGTTGATCTAAATATACAGATTATGGACCATTTGACACTTTTTGGAGTGCACCTTAGTCCTCCTTTTATTGGATTATAGGGATAGAATCTTCTATACTTAAACGATTAAATGCTGTCTTCCATCTTCAGTGTGTCTTTGTTACTTTATCAAAGGTGGGATGGACCTCTCTGTGTGTACGATGTATGAGACGATCCACAGTCCCTTTCCCTATGTAATTATGAGGGGACTCATATGTTTAAAATGCCTCATTTGTTCAAACTAGCCTACCCCTAGCCCCTGCCATTTCTTGTTTCTGAGTCATTTTCTTTATGTTTGTCTGTGAATTGTCTAATTGCTCTCCTTGGATGTTATTTGTTTTCTACCAAATGTAAAACGTATTTGTGTCACCGAAAAGCGGTATAAGTTTAATGTATTTTTATTGTTATTATCAATGGCAAGCAAGCAGTTGCCAAATTACAAATTGAACAGCATGTAGCATAATATTCTCCAACACTGGTTACACCCAACATTGGCCAAATCTTATTTCCTGTGTTCAGTCTCACCTTAGTGGTTACATCCTCACAGCCTTCCTTCACCAGTTCTGGTGACCCCTCAGCTTGGAGAAATGGAGACCAGTGAAGTTTGTAAATATGCAACGTATATGCAACGTTATAACCCGTAAATTAGGTTTCAATGCATTAAATGACCATTGATATAAGCTATATTGCATATTAAAAAATATTTGTATAGAGTCAATTATGCATACATTTTTTATAAAAGAATATAAAAAATGAACAAATTCTGGAAATTATTCAATGGCCGTTTCATAAAGAGTTCTCTCAAATGGTGCATTCTCCCATGAATAAACTTCTGCTGGGCTACTGTGCCTCATTAGGAGATGTAAATATAGTGACCACCCAGACTCCCAGAATGTTCCACTAAAACACACTATCACCTTATCAAAAGCCTTTGGCTATTCACTTCCACTTACTAGACCAAAACACTTATGAAGTTCTCAGCAAACCCTCTTTTATTAACAGTACCAATTTCATCATTTCCTGAACAATTGGAGTTCCATATTTTATTGACTGAATGGCCAAACATATTTAAAACAACATTTAAGAGTAGCGGCCTATATGTTTACCTCAAGTTAAATTAGTGAAAAATATACTGTCTCTGCAGAACAGTCCGCTATCTGTGGGTAACTGGTATACTTCACTGTAGTGTGAGCTAACTAACTTCACAAAACTACAATCCAGCTAGGCCCTGAGGACCTCTATTATAAAGACATAGCAGGATACAACTATATCACACTGAAAAATCAACAACAGTTGTTGGGAGGAGAACAAATAAATTGAGGAAAATAGAAGTCAGACCAGTAGAGGTGTCTACTTAGGGGGGCTTGTGGTAGGTTTTCGTCTTGTGTGTCGGAGGCCAGTGGAAAGAGCTGCAGGGAAAGTCTGACACTTCCATGTCATTAAAATGGCTGTGAAACCTGGAAGGCCAACGCTCATTCTTGGCAAAAGGTGAGTGTGGATTTTCTCAAAATGTTGTGGTATATAACACATTTGGAGCTGAGCTGTCTATTTTTTTACTTTTGTGACAAATATTCAATCAAAATGTTGATTTCCGTTGATTTAAATAAATCTATAGATAATTAAGGTAGGACTATTTAGAAAGTATCCCGTTGTCAAAGCATGCGTTAATTGTGGACTGTCATTTGGGCTGAATGCTTCTCCAGAGCTGCCGCAACACACTGCAATGACAGAACAGCTAAAAGCAGTGGCTTGCTGTACTGTCTTTTTCTGTTCCAGCCGTGTGTTATGGCAACCACCTGCTGAGTACCCCACGAACAGTGGATGTTTTCACTAATTCAAATGGTCAAAAAATGAACAGGTTGCCGTGATGGATATTCTGGTCTGGAGCTCTTGTAAGCACTCAAACATCCCTAGTTCGGGTGTTTTTCTTTTTCTTGTTTTTGTACCCCACGATGGAAGGTCGTTTGACGTTATGAGTAGTGCCAGACATTAAATGTGAGTCATGGCAGCTGATGATGTGCACTGCTCTCTGGCCTTCAGCTGTGAAAGCACTGAGGTGCTCCTGCTTTCTCAGCGCGATCACCGTGGCAACAAGTTAAACAGGAGGTGGATAAATAGTATCTGGTGCTCTTCTGGCACAGCGCCTGTTGAAAGACCAATGGAGGCTGGTGTCACTTTAAATCCCAGTACGGGCTCAGAGTAATTACTGTATATACTGCTCTGTTTTGGAGTGGCATTTAGTAGGGTCCCTTTTCGGTTTCCTAATCACACCGGCACTTTTCTGTTAGTCTGTTAGCTGACTTTGAGAGCAGAGTAAATCAAACTAAAACAAAAAACTCATTAAGAGCTGGAATGGAAAAGAAACGGTAGAAGTGTTCAATTTATGCCATTCCAGACATGGCAATGAGTCCGTTGTCTCTTCCCCATCTGATGTATGTGTCGTTCGCTCCACAACACAACTAACATTTCGCATTTACAATTGTAATCGTTTAGCAGATGCTTTTAGCCAGAGCAGCTCACAGTTAGAGCATGCATTCTTAGATGGTCAAGTAGAACAACTGCACAACTCAGTAGTAGTAAGTACACCTTAACCAGAATCTTATATCCGGGTAAAAGTCCACTGTCCCATGTACCCATCCTAGTCCCCTGTCTCTGTTCCTGTCCCTGAGTCTCTTCAAGCCCTCAGAGTCTAGAGATGCCTATCAGTCTGAGGCTAAGCTGTATTTATCTTCCCTCCAGTCTCTACCACACGCTGCCTTGTGGTTTCCCCCCGGAGGTCGCACAGGGCCTGGGGCACATATGGCCTGGTGGTCCCCTGGCAGGCCCGGTGGTGGTCCTGGTGGTCCGGTTGGCTGTGTCCCTTCCTGAGGGGAGGCAGAGCGAGAGGCGGCTTGGCGTCTGAGATGTGGTTAATTAGCCTCTGTAATTGGACCTGGGAGGGTGGGTGTCTGTACGTCTATCTGTCTGGTGCCTTTGAGGGCGGTGGGCACCCTGGCTGGCTTGACGGGCGGTGGGCACCCTGCGGGACACCCACCCTGTGATAACCGCACAGCATACACTAGTCCACCTCAGGACGATGTCTTTCGGCTTCCTTTTTTGGGCAGTTACCCCTTGGTGACTGAGAGGGAGGTGAGCACCAAGTGTGTACGCACACAAAAACACACTAGCGTGCACGGTGGCAAATGACTTCAAAGGCATTGAAAGGAGCTAGGTCTGAGGTTATGGTGGTCTATTCATGTCTAGTTCAAAACATTAGAGAAACACGATACATGTCATTCCTGATACATTAATGTATGTTCAGCATTTAGGTCTGAGTCTCTTTTCAGACTTGTCATAAATGGATGGGATATTCAGCTCCTACATAAATGACTCCTGGGTATAGTGGGGGTTCCTGTGGAAAGTAGTATCGTATGGGATCAACTCTCATTTTGTTCACCTGAAATGTAAGTAAACTGGTCTGTGATACGTTTGATGCGGCGCAAGTGGTGCAAGTCCAAAGTAAAACCTGACTATCTGATCATGTATGTACCAAGAGGGATAAAAGAACGCAAATGCAGTGAAATTCAAACACAAGGAAAACAGAGAAGTTACAAGAAAAAAAACATTGGAATTTCTTCTCAGATCTTCAGGGTTTCACAGCAATTACTGTGAAGTGTTACCAGATGCAGTTATGGCCGGGTCTCCTGGTAGAGGTTATCTTATCCTTGAGCCTTGCTTTCCTTCAAGCTTTCTCAGATTAAAATAACAAAAATAAATACAAACCACAACGCTATGAGCAATTTATCAACAATGATTTATGGTGTCATCCACTATGTACAGCTAAACTAATATGAGGCTGATCTTGCTCTGTCCGTCTTTCCCTCGTTCTCTATTTCTTAATCTCTCCCACTTTCTCCCTTATGATTTCTCTCTTACTCTCCCTTTCTTTCTCTCTCCCTAAGTCCTTTTCCACTTTATTCTTATACACTTTTTCTTTCTCTCTTTCTCTTTTTTCCACCTCTCATGCCCCCCCCCCTCTTTCTGTTTCTCATTCAGACTTTTTTCATGCTACAGCTGCCTATGCTAACATTCTTGTGTGAAATGTATTGAGGCTTCAGAATGGCATTAATATACCGGGCGATATCAATATAATCCTCCAATCACAATACGCGTACAACCCAATTGACAATTTGGCAAAAAAAAGAAAAAAGATTGTGACAAATCGTATTTTCCTGATGGGGGTTGCCGTTTCAGTGACTTAACCCTTTAGATGTCAGATGAGCAGATATTTCATAGGGAAACCAAATACCTCACACAGTGACTTGGCCACTGCTAGAGGGATTATTACTAGCCCAATTATCGTTTTGGGGAGGGTAATTTTCTACCTTGCACAGGAGTTGAGGTTTTCATTCAGTGTAACACATAGGCTGTGACTTGTTTGGGAGCCTGTTTTGGAACTTCTCCTGGGATCTGGTAATTACTACGGAAGCCTGACTACTAAGCGCCAGCCGTTCATTTTACTGATAGGGATCAATGGGCAAGGGAGCGTGGAGCCCAAACCTAGCTTGTACGTTACAAAAAAAACACCCACACGGCTACAACCCCCAGTCATAACCACATCATGCCAGGGTTAACAGAGGTCTCCTAAATGAAAGGAACAGTCATGTAAAAGAAATGTTAACAGTGATGGAAAGAACAAATTCATGAAGCATGAAGCTAAGCGTATGCTCCATGGAGTAAAAGAGGTGGGAATTGGAAATTGCATACAGATCTTGGTTCAAATAATATTTAAAATCTTTCAAATATTTATAGCATGGATTTCCAGATAGGCAGGGTTTGTATTTGTTGCTTCAGTTCTATTGGTTTCATTGGGCCGGGCAATCTCCTTCAACCCCAAGTATTTGTAAGGATTTCAATTTTTTTTCAAACCCAGATCTGGTAGCGTGTTCCCCTGGTGTGAAGTAAAGAGCTATTAGCACAACCAAAGGGTAATTTTTATTTGGTTACAATGACATGTTTATGGTGTTGTAACGCTTCACTGAAGGTAAGCAAAAACATGACTACTGGTTCAGGTTGGATTCCAGGGACACTGGTTTCGATTATGAAGTGGAATGGTTGTGAAATGCTAAGAAAACCAGTTGAAAGGCAAAAAGAATACGGGGCCTGTAAGTCATAGAACATTACGTTAAAGGAGACATCACAAAACTGTCTTCTGACCGTAATGGAGATGAGTGCCAAGATATGGAGTCTATGGGGACATATTGTCATGTGTTCTAGGGGTTTTCCAGCTCTGTCTTTCGACAGAAGTATTTTGTTGGTATTGTGTGTTTGCGTGTGCGTCCACATTTTCAGTAAATTTTTTTTTAACATGAATTAGTAGTTATCACGTACAGGAGGTTACTCAAGGTGTGGCATAAACATCAGTCAACAATATTTGATTTGCAGATGGATAGGTGGACATGTATACATACACACCAGAAACCCAAAAACCAAGGCTGTACTTTACCTACACCACATGATGAGGCAAACACACACAGACACACACACACACACACTCAGTCGCCAAGGTGGCAGGGGGCACAGCACAGCTAGACCCCCTAGTCTGACAGCATATGGATGCAATTGAGCTGAGCTTGAGGTGGCAGGCAGGCAGGCTCACCATCACTACCGTAATTAGGAGGCGGCCTCTTCATGTTGCCTTAAATAGCGCCCTTGTTTATACTAAAAATAAACTGTCATTTGGGGATACTGACCCTTGAACCCTGGCCACTGCTCACAAAGGAGAATGGCCATCTTGACCATGGCCCTATAAATAGCGGCAGGGCAGGTGGTGGGGGTTGTACTTCACCCTTGAACTGTAACAGGGACCCTTTCCTTACGCCCCCCCATCCCTCCGAATGGGGCCCACCTGCTAACGCGCACACACTCTCAGGAGAGAGGTAATGACCCAGACCCTCAATTAACGTAGCCTCTGGCGTCCACCTGCACCTTGACTGCAGACACACAGCTCCGTGGTAGCAGCAAAAAGCATTCAGATTGAATGACAAGGCAGTGAACAGAGACAGTGAATAGCAATGACAGAGCCTTGTATAAAGTAAGTTATGTTACATCCTTAGTGCAAATACAAGTCCATGTTCTTTTACTGGCATTGCAGTACAGGGAGGAGAGGTATGCAGCTGCTGAATAGATCATTTATAATAATTCAACAAGTCGAGAGATGTGAGAGAGAATATGAAATGAAATAGATCAATGTGATACAGCCGTCCAAGATTCCATGTAATGGCTGTGTAGTATAACTGTATCATTGTGGCCGGGAGTTCAAATCCTGGTCGCGGCACATCAACAATGCCCAGAGAGCCTTGCATCTGGTGGTGCAATCTGGCTCAGCACTATCTGGGTTGGTGTCAGACATGGATTGCCATGCCTCTTTGCCGTCTAGGGACTCCTTATAATAAGCCCTGGGGTTGTTTGCCTGTGAATGTCTTGTTCTCCAAGCCTTAAGGTGTTGGCACATATTTCCTGGTTGAGAAAGGGATGTGATGAGAAACTGAAAAGCTTGGAAACATGTGCTCCAGAGGACACATCTTGATCTTCAACTTTCCAAGCCTGCTGGGATGGCGATGGTAAGACCAGGCTGTAAGTCTGAATTGAACTTAATACAATTGACAGAGAAGAACGGGAGGAAATTGGGGAACTATCTATACAGTGCATTCAGAAAATATTCAGACCCCTTCATTTTTCTCACAAATTGAGACCTTTCCCCATGACTACAAATTAAGCTCAGATACATTCTGTTTCTTTTCATCTTCTCTTAGATGTCTCTAGAACTTGACTGGAGTCCACCTGTAGCAAATTAATCAGCTTTTTTTCAAAGTGTTACATTAAAAAAGCAGAGTTTATAAACTCTTTATAGCCTCTTTTTCTTGCAACATTTCCTGATGAAGACTGGGAAAGTTTTAGCTTTTTGTTGTCTGCTATTTGTGCATTTAGAATTGCCATTGTGCTTGCATTTGTCTTTTTATTTGTTTTCACAGTTGTTACACACCCTCGAAGACCTTAGTGCTGCTATCTCTCCATCCTGGTTGCTCATGCTACCCTAATACATTTCCCTTTTATTTGCCTCGTTTGCTCATTTAGAATGCCATTCAACTATTACCCAAACAACAACTATTATCCCACTTGTAAAATACACTATACTTAATACTTGTTAACTTTCTGCTCTCTTCAATTTGCCTTAATTAAATTTTTAGTATTCCCATTTCCACTGCATTTGCCTTCATTGCACATCTGCACATTCCACATGTAATATACATATACTTAATAATGTAAATACTTGTATATTTTCTGCCCTGTATTTGCTCTTCGGGTTAGATGCTAACTGCATTTTGTGGTACTTGTACAGTTCAATGACAATAAAGTTTAATCTAATCTACCTAGCTATATTCAAGTCGATTGCCAACCGGATCCATGTCTCTCACATGCCCCAATGTGTTCCAGGAGCTCCTGATTTACAAAACCAGACCAGCTTTCTAATCCTTATGGAAGGCTGGACCCGCCCATGTTACACGCTAATGATTTTCAATATATGTGCACATATTTTGGTGCATCTGATTCTAATCATGCCCGTCATGCAAACAAACTTCAGCTGGTTGATAGAGTGCCTTCAATCCTTTGGTAGATGTCCTTGCTCCATTGACATCCAAAGTTTCAGGTGCGTGACAACAGATGAAACCACAGTTGTCCAAAGGAACATTATTCAAATCAGTGTGCATCTGTCACACCAATAAGGTGGCCTTGTAATCCACTAATTCTGCGTCCTTGGTGTATCCACCAATAAAACACAGTCTCACAATGAGTTCCCACAAAAACATACAAAAAGTAATTTCAAGAAATTCTGTAGTTATTATGTGTTTTAGGGAGACCTGGTATGTTTGAATATTAGCACATTTTCAGGTCAGATTTTATTTATTTTTATGCGGTTTAAGGTAGACCTGATTTGTGCACAAATGTTTAACCCATATTTTGTGCATTTAAGAGACATCTGATTTTTTTAGGACAGCCAATGTGAGGTGCCACACAGGTTACCAGAATACATGTAACAACACAACAATCCATACAAACACAGGGAGCAGTACATCCTAAGGAACCTCCTTAGTTCTTGGTTAGCTCGCTCCACCTATCCGTTATCCTGAGATAGCCTGGACCAGGTGGTAACAGCTGGCGAAGCCAGTAAAACTCTAGAGGTCCTTGATGGTCTTTGGAACTGGCCACAACCACACTGACTCCACCTTCAACTCCTCCATCTTTACCTGCCTCGGGTTACAAATCCAGGAAGGAGACGGTGGACAGGTGGAAATGACACTTTCTTTTCACGTCGAGCTGATGGTTGAACAGATGTTTCAGGACAGCAGGATGTGGGCCACATGTTCTGAATAGGTTTGCGAGTAGATGAGGATGTCGTCTGTAGACCAGCGTAGGAATTTCACGACGGCCATGGCCATCGTTGCCCTTGACTCTGGCTGTGAAGCTCTGGAAATCATTCTACACTGCCACCATGGCCTTTTGTACCCTTGCTACTGTCAAAATCTCACGGTCAGCAGACGTTCTATTTGTTTGTACATTTGTTTGTAGTTTGCAACTGAGAACAACCATAAGAACGAACTACATGCAGGTAAGCAAGCTAGGTAGTTATTGATCAATAGATAGCTTAACTGAATCAAATCGCGTTGCTTTGAAGGTGTGTGCATGAACTGGGAAGTGGGAAATTTCAGACCTCCAAGGGGGAGAATATACCAGAACACTTTTTGAAAGCTCCAAGAAGTAACATTAGGTTTGACATTACTAGAAATTGTAACGTTTGTGGTGAAAAATACATAACATTTAGATTACATCCTCCACGCACAAGTCACTATATGTGTTTATTTAGGTAGTACTTATTAGCGCAGGTGATTAATATGGTAAAGGATACTTTGCATGTTACTTTTGTGTAACTGAGGAAGTGTTAGCCTTCTGACTAGCTAGCCTTAATGTTACTTTACTGTAAATGCTACTGCCTGTTTGATGTTGTCATGTGAATGCAAGAAATGAAACAAATTACATAATCTATAAAACATTTGAGGGAGGAGTAGATGTAACTTCCAGGATTAAAACATGATTATTTAACTTTTTATGTTCTAAAAACATAAGTTATAATAAGTTATTACTCAAATTATGATATTAAAAAAGTTTATGTGTTTTTCTTATCAGCAACTTAAGTTGTTTATTTGTAAGTCCTCCTATTTCACACAATGTCTTTTGTGCCCTGGCATGTGGCCTTAGTGCCACCGAAGGCCAAATGGCCTTGCCCCTAAAAGGATGAAATTCCAAGCCTGATGTAGACCACAACATATCTTCCTAGCATGTCCCGAAGCACCTAACTTAGGAACGATTGGAAAACTGCTGGAGCGTTTGACAGTCCATTGGGCATGACAAGATATTTATAATGGCCTGACTCTGTGCTGAACAAAGTCTCCTTCCCGAATGCTCACCAGGTTGTACATGCTTCGGAGGTGCTGTTAAGTGAAGACACCTGACCCCCTTAGCTGCTCTATGTCAGAGTGGACATCACGTACCAGTACCCAATGATCATGTCGTTCAGGCCACAATTGTCTAGGCACTGCCATCTCAGGAACGGTGGGGTGGGAGACACCTGGCCTTCAAGTGGGAGAACAGCTCGCCAAGGTTGATGTATTGCAGTGGGAGGGTGGTGGTGAGTGCCCTCTGGTCCAAGACCAGTCCTGAATGTGCCACCTGCTTCTTGTGATATTGGGGTAATGCTGTTAGAGCCAGGAAAGACCCAGGATGATGTGGTGGATGTACAATGTCATCACCAGCAGTTCTCCCCATTCCAGGCCACCTCGTTGCAGCCATTGGACGCGACCACCATCCGGAATGACAGAGCAAAAACCCACTCCTGTCCCCTCAACAGGATGATCCAACACTGCATGGAATAGGACGATGATTCTGGGGAAAGACCTCAGCTCCGCAAATCCCACCTCCCACAGCGCCGTTACATTTCCACTGGAGTTTTTCCCAGGTACAGACGCTACACTGGTGATTCATGGTAATGAATGTAATGTAATGTTAGCTCTAGACATTCCTGTTTGAACTATACGTTTAGTACCAATGATTTAAGGAGGGGCTCAAATGGGGAGATAAGAGGATACTATCAATGCGATTTGGCTTTCCATTTTTTTACAAAAAATAAAAGGCGTAATTTCTCTGGTAGTAAAATAAACATAAGAATAACATTATGCTCATATTGTTTATTATACGGGGACTCACCGCTCCGTACTGCTATTGAGTCAATGGCATTCTACCACCTTCAGTCGTTCCCAGTCTTGACTTCCCTGTGCTGTTACTTTATTTTCTTTATTTTATCAGGTATCTGTTTTTTAGATCATCTTGAGGAGCGTAAGACTTAGCATCCGGCTTTTTCAAATGCACCAACCCCCAAACCCTATGTTCTAAAGTTCAGGGCTTGGCATCTAGTGAGAGCCATGTAAGGGAGAGCCAAGGCCTACTGGTGCTGCTCTGTGTCGATGGAAACTTTAGGGTCAAACATCAGTGTTTGGCACCAGAGGAAACAAGGTGTAACTCAATAGTATCTTATAATAAATAAATATTAAATTAATAAAGACAAATAACAATTTATTAAAGATACCTGAGTTTAATTTCCTCAATTTTTATCTAAGATAGTTGGTATCTTGAGTTCAAAAGAAATCACAATGCTCTTTGTGCTGTAGCATATAGTAACAGTAATATGTATAGACTTGTATAATGGCCTGATAAAAAAAGGAATTGTACAGAAATATATATTAATACAACAACTTGCAATAATGTTACAGGATGTACATTGACATTTGGTATATCAAACAAAAACCTTAATGGTTGTGTACAACCTAATTACTGAAACCCAAGATAGAGGTACCTCATAAACAAAATGTTATGCTATTGAACCTTTGGAGTTCTAAACCTGCTGAAAAGGTGGATTGGATCCAATGCAGTATCTGGCCAACTATCTGGACCACACACAAAAATCACCAGCTGGACTTGACATAGCTTCTCCCTCTGGTGTCTGCAATGTCGTCAGAACGTCATCAGAACAATTATAATTCAGGCACTTGAATAAAAAACATTGTAAAGGCAATGCATACATTTTATCTGTTGCTAGCAAAATTAGATAGCAGCGTGACAAGCTACACAACGATCTTGCAGGAGGCTGAAAACATTGTCTTCAGCTAATATATTCCAAATGACAGACTGAAACAATTACCATATAGCAAACCACTGCTGAAGAGTATCACAACTGCAAATATATTACCAATTTCCTTACACATTTTTTTTAACATACACTTGATTATTTATTTATATTACAAAATCTGTTTGTGGGTTTCAAAGGCATTAGTGTATTCACCAATAAGTTGGCCTTAATGTATTCTCACCAATAAGTTGGCCTTAATGTATTCTCACCAATAAGTTGGCCATAATGTATTCTCACCAATAAGTTGGCCTTAGTGTATTCTCACCAATAAGTTGGCCTTAATGTATTCTCACCAATAAGTTGGCCTTAGTGTATTCTCACCAATAATTTGGCCTTAATGTATTCTCACCAATAATTTGGCCTTAATGTATTCTCACCAATAATTTGGCCTTAGTGTATTCTCACCAATAATTTGGCCTTAATGTATTCTCACCAATAAGTTGGCCTTAATGTATTAACCAATAAGTTGGCCTTAATGTATTCTCACCAATAAGTTGGCCTTAATGTATTCTCACCAATATGTTGGCCGTAGTGTATTAACCAATTAGTTGGCCTTAATGTATTAACTAATAAGGGGGCCGTAGTGTGTTCCCCAATAAGGTGGCCTTAGCGTATTAACCAATAAGATGGCCTTAGTGTATTAACCAATAAGGTGGCCGTAGTGTGTTCCCCAAAAAGGTGGCCGTAGTGTATTCACCAATAAGGTGGCTGTAGTGTGTTTCCCAATGAGGAGGCTATGGTCTATTCACTAATAATGTGGCTTGGGTGTATCCCAAGGTATTTCCAATGAGATGAATTACCAGGATGTCTGGGGGGAGCAGAGATTTGTGTACAACATAGAGCAGTATACCCCACTTAATTACACATTCTCTGAACCTGTGTGAAATAAGACATGCAAACATTTTCTATAGAGTCTTACAGTAAAGTATGTATCATCCCTGTTTTAAATAAGTTTAGCCCAAAAAATCAAGCTAAGGAACAAAAGGCCATAATCATTTTTCTTTCCCTAATTATAAGCCCAGCACATGGACAGAGGTAGTGTTGGGAATTTACAAAAATCTATTAACTCTATTAACTTCCTGTCCCATGTGACGGGTTCCAATGACTGTACTCTCTCTCCCACCCCACACTCACCTCCCTACCTTCCCCCTTTCAGTTTGAGTGGATGGAGGGCCCGATCCAGGGAAGCAATTGGCTAATAGCCCCAGAACAGCTGGTCAGCTTTAGATAGGGGCCCAACATCAACATCGCACCTGGCAACGCTCTCCTCGGCACCCTGTGTCCTGCACACACAACCTGGCAACGTTTGGCACGACCTTTCACCCCCTCTGCCTTTTCAGTCCATCATTCGGGGAGGGGGTGGGGCCAGGATACAACCTTAGACATTTTGCCAAGCCCTGGCTTGGACACTAAGACAAATGGCACCCCTATCAGATGAAATGACTTCTAATGACAGCCAGAGTGATGGCCCTAGCTGGCAGCCACATGTGGTAAAGTCAGATAAGCGCAGTATGTGGAATACTATAAGGCTAGCTGGCGTGTGTATGTCTACGAGTGTGTGTATGTCTATGAGTGTGTGTATGTCTACGAGTGTGTGTATGTCTATGAGTGTGTATGTAAGGCGGGTCGGTTTCCGTGTAACTAGTCTCGTCCTCTGGCAGACACATGTAGCAACTGTGCTGTTTGCTCCATTAGAGAGTAGTCTACACTCAGACAGACAGAGACAGAGCAAAAATGCAATGTCATTTACAGTGAACGTCAGATTAAATATAATTGTACTATTCATTTAAATGACAACCCTTGGCTTTAATTTGGACTGTATGTAGGCTGACTGTTTAGGAGGTGTGTTGCTCTTAGTCTGTTATTCTCCAAAATCCTGTGAGGTCTTTCTGTAAATGATAGGGCCTTTTATATCTTGGTGTGGTCTGAGCTTGGCTGCATCAGGGTGGTAATGTCTTGATTAACCTTCCAACCACGCAAACACACACACACACACACACACACACACACATTATTTAGATCCACAAAATCAAATGTGAAGAACAAAAGGTTCAAAACATCTCCTTTACTCAGACAGCCTCATAAAAACACCTTCTTGAAATACCAAAACAGCTGAAACAAAGCAATACATTGACAACTGCTTCGTCTTTGGCAGGCCTGCAGTATGAATAACATGCACTACAATCATGTCTGCATAACCAAGACTGACAAAACTAGCAGCATTGTATATGTAATATATCCCAGTCCTTACAAGCTTGCTTCAGGTTTTTGGTACAGAGTTTTTGTAAATCTTGCTCCATGTAACAATAGAAGGAACATCCTAATCGCTAAATTAGCATTGCTCTCCTGCTTTCCCCTCAACAACAATATCCAGCTTACTAGGCGAACGAGAAAATTGTATTTTTTCAACAGCACGAACCAGCATCTTCTGACAATTGAATGCTTTGTAGCTCTGAGCTAAGGCAGTCATGTCTAACAATGTAAGTGCATGAGCGCTAACTCTCAGTGACATACTCAACAGACATATTACATTTAATTCAAAGTACAGAATGGATCATGCTTTTAGGGGTCAAGAGTGCAAGATATAATTTTGTGGGCAGTACCCATAGCCTTGCCTTAATGGTATACACCGATCAGCCGTAACATTATGATCAGTGGGTGGGATGTATTAGGCAGCAAGTGAACATTGTGTCCTCAAAGTTGATGTGTTAGAAGCAGGAAAAAGGGGAAAGCATAAGGATCTGAGCAACTTTGACAAGGGCCAAATTGTGATGCTTTGGTCAATGTGCTGCTGGGAAACCTTGGGTCCTGCCATTCATGTGGATGTACCACCTACCTGAGCATTGTTGCAGACCATGTACACCCTTTCATGGAAACAATATTCCCTGGTGGCATTGGCCTCTTTCAGCAGGATAATGCGCCTTGCCACAAAGTAAAAATTGTTTGGGAATGGTTTGAGGAACACAGCAACAAGTTCAAGGTTTTAATCCAGCATCTGTAGGATGTGCTGGACAAACAGGTCAAATCCATAGAGTCCCCAGCTCGCAACTTACAGGACTTAATGGCTCTCTGCTAACGTCTTTGTGCCAGATACCACAGCACACCTTCAGAGGTCTAGTGGAGTCCATGCCTTGACAGGTCAGGGCTGGTTTGTTGGCAAAAGTGGGACCTGCACAATATTAGGCAAATGGTTATAATGGTATGGCTGATAGGTATAGATGAGGAAGTTCTCACTAATAGCAGCATTCTATTACTTGCAATGGGAATCAGAGTGGTTAATATAGTCCAGAACAGCAAGTAGTGCTGCTATAACTGCATCTGTTAAATACTGATGAGTGGTAGGATGTCATGGGTGAGCGATGCTTCCGTGACCACAGAGAGGTAGATTCGCCAGAAAACTGTCCTCTACATCAGAGTGCTGTAGCAGACCAATCAGATTCACTGAATCCCCAGTTTGCATGGGCTGGGCACAACTCAGACATGTCAATAAGGGATCCTCAATATCCTCAGGTAGCTTTTTTATATAGCATGATAACACACCACTCCTGACAGAACTAAGCAGGATAACAGACACCACTCCTGACAGAACCAAGCAGAATAACACACCATTCCTGACAGAACTAAGCAGGATAACACACACCACTCCTGACAGAACCAAGCAGAATAACACACCATTCCTGACAGAACTAAGCAGGATAACACACACCACTCCTGACAGAACCAAGCAGAATAACACACCATTCCTGTCAGAACTAAGCAGGATAACACACCACTCCTGACAGAACCAAGCAGAATAACACACCACTCCTGACAGAATCAAGCAGGATAACACACCAACTCCTGACAGAACCAAGTCTAAACTTGTAAATTACGTGCCTAAACCTAAATGTTAGCAACCAGACATTTTCTATATTGCAGCCTAGTGTAAAAGTGATTTTTTCAGTCTGATCAATTTTAGGCTAATTATTATAGTCCTACAAGTTGCCTTGCCCCACTCTGGGAATTTATAGCCCTTTTATTTGAGAAAATGTGAATATAGCCAAATAGATTAAGTAATCAAACACGTGTTGCGTGGTCTACCTAGACATTTCTTTTTCAAAATGATGAACAAGAATCAATCAATAAATACAGTAGCTGATATTCATTTTTAATTGGATGTACAGTTGCATAGGGTAAAGTAGTGTGAAGACCTGTATAAAACAAGCCCTGTGAGTTGTCCTGTACAACTGTGTTTCTGTCCCTGTGTCAGTGGTTAAGAAACATAACATAGCAGGTGGTTTAAAGAAACATCTACAAATCTAGATTATATTTGTATTGACGAGAAGAATACTTTGGAGAGATTCTCTTTTGCATTGTTAAATAAGTCCAGCAAATTTCGAGGAGGTGATGAGATCTCCTTGTCCTTTTTCAAAAGGTAAATTGCGTCAATATGCTCTTTCTATTTCCACTGTAAAACCTGAACTTCAACTTATGGGAAATGGTGCAGAGATTCAACAATCAGAAACCCACACATTGGTCTTAAAAATAAAACTGAAATGTACAAGAATAAGGCTGCTGCTGTTCATCCTCCCATGGCCAGTATTTCTTCCATGAATAGATGCAACATTTATATGCAACATGATTACAAAAATGAATCTCATCATAGCTCACATTTAACATATTTGCAACAGGTTATTCACAGCATACCGTAAAGGTTCTAGAGTACATCTGGATCTGGAAAAACTTTAGGCCCCCTTACTTTGGGACCTGGGTTGCCACAGGTGTCTGCCACAAGTGATATCTGAGTCAGTCGCCAGCTAAGTCTATGAGTTGGTCTGAGCCCACCTGAGTGCCACTGTAGTCCGGTTTAACCAGTCATTGCGTTCTGGCAAATCTGACTCAAAAGCTTTGGGTACCATTACTCAGTTTTCAGTTGACCTTGTTTGTCAAGCCTAGGAAATGTAGGTTAAACTCCCCACCAGGGACAGGGACTCCCGATCTGTAGTTTTTTCGGGGTCACCTTGTGGGTAACATGCCCCCTACAGCGGTCAGAGAAACAGTACAGAGACATACAGTACTTTACAGTCCTTTGGGAGGCTGTGACACATACATGCCCTGTACATTTTCTCTGGTTTGGTCCTCACTTTAAGAGCCTCTGAATTATGGGGACTGATTGCTTCAACATGTGGATGTCCTGCTTAGCCCAGGCCAGTCTGAACTGTGGGCTGGCTGGTGTAGATGATGCCTGGAGGGGAGAACGCCACCGGGAGGACGCACGGGCCAAAGGAAGGGGAAACAAGTCACCATTCATTTCCCCCTCCTCAACAATTACACACCATTCAGCTAAATGCAGAGTGTGTGTGTTTGTGTGTCTGTTAGTGTTTGGGAATTCTCAAGACTCCCCTTTTCTTTCAACTGTTGCTGAAAAAGAGATTCCAGTCCTCTCTCTTCTCACCTGTGTTTCAATTCAAACATACAAATGCACACACATAGCACTGCCTGTAGCATTTTGAGAGCCCTATGACAGATTTGGAAGAGATATTCAGATTTTTCTCCTCCAATTTATTTTTTATAACAATGCATCATTATTAAAATCCCTTTTCTGCATATTTTGCTATGGGCAGAGATGATGCATGTTTTAAACAAATTGTATTAATTTCTCATGCCAAAAAAACATATGTGTGAGAGTGGATCTGACAAAATAAATGGTAGTCTGCCGGAGGTTAGGGCCCCTAAGCACATTCTCTGCACGCCCCTCTGTTATATGGTGATAATTAAGCCTACTACAAAGTGTAAATAGCTGACTAGTTATTACCAGTCAACTGAGAGCAGGTCAACTCTAGTTGGGCAAAGCTACATAAATGTAATCATAATGGAAGTTAGAGGTAGTCAGGTATTATGAGAACATTTGTCAGAATCAAGCCCCTGCACCTTTTTTAGAGAAATATGTCTACAGCAATATCTGATGAAAAATGGATCAGCTAATCAACATGAAAATATCTTGACAAAAACATTCCATTAATTTCTCAATATTATGTTGACATGGCTGTGGACATCGTTTAGCTTTAATCATAAGAGCAACTGGTCAAACACTGTAATTATTATGCAGATTGTTGTATATGTATAAGTAGTTAGATTGTTTATACCTTCCAAATTGTGTTGTATGTAAAAATATTTTGGTGTCATATCGTTTTCCTTGACTGTTATCTTCAAACATTTTTACAACAATTACAGGTAAGTCCTTGATCTTATGTTGGTGTAAGATAAAATTGATAAATAACAATATTTATTCATAACCTTTTCTGTTCATCTTTACCAAACTAATATTTGTCAAGGTAATTTGTATGTTTGGTATAAATCCCAGCCCTAAATCATTCTGCAAATTTTATCCTAACTTTAGCCTCAATAATCTAACATATGTGTCTAAAATTAGCCTTGCCCTAATGCCTTACATGTATTGCTCATCCATAATCTCTAAGGGAATAACACCTGTGCTTATAGGATTGTGTTTTGACTTCTGCAATCTTCAGTTGTCTTGTTTTTTTCTGTCCACTTTGTTTGTTTTTAATCATTTTACCCAAATTGTATGTTAAACATGTGTACATAGGGCTCAGCTGTAAAACTAACCTTGGTCTCAGTCTGTGTTCCTTGTTAATATAATTTAAAAAAAATTAAAAAGTTTAAAAAATCCTAACCTTAATTCTAACTCTAAACCCAAATGCAACATTTGCCTTAAACCTTGCATCTGTCTCTATAGTGTTACTTTTCTCTGACTCAATCACAGTTTGAGAATTTGTTTGTCCTTGTTATTAAATTGCATCAGGAACACACACAAGTCCATCCATCATCTCCAGTCTCCACACACTAAAAGGTGGACCACAGACCCACTCATACTTTGATAGTCCTGTTTAAACTAGACCCTAAACTCATTGTAGACAATCGGTTAAAAAATCCTGTAGTAAAATGACAGAACCAATGAAGGAAACATTCTGACAATGTGAACAAGGAACACCATGAGTACAACAGTGGTGGAAAGGCTATTTTACTTCAGGAGGGTTAAAAAATTGTCTGTTTTTTTCTACCAGGTAGGTAATTGCACTCACTTTAGTTTGCTAGGTCAAAATTAGACCTTTTTTATCAAGATGAAAACCAGAAATGTTTATACTGGCCCTCAAGGATCTTCTCTATCATGAACGCTAGATATGCCAACTATAATATACAGACCTTTGAGAAGGCCGTGAAGGACTTCTACGCCAAGACCTACATCTGCTTCCCTCCATGTCAGAGCTAGACAGCCTACCTGAGCTTTGCGATTGTTGTTTCTTTGTCTCTGGGGAATGTCGAGGAAAGGCCAGGTATTGCTGTTTTCACCACAGTATCATTCAACCCCAACTGCAAAAGAGTAGCTGGTGTCTCCAAGTGGTCGTGCACCTCAGTAAAGAAGTATGAGTCATTGTAATGCACCCTCATGGCACAGACAAGAGTTGTTTCGTTTCAGAGTACCACCATGCATCCCGCCGTTACACAGTTACCATTGTTTATTGCATTCCAAAAGAGACCCATTTTAAATCAATCTGGGTCTGGGTCATCTGGGAGTCATTGAACGTTTGTTCTAATCCCAAAATGACTAGCTAAGTTATAAAAAAAGGATTTATTAGTCTCATGCTTTCACAAGGCAATTTTCCCAAGGCACTCCGAAGAAGTGATTTAATTTTAATTTTGGTGTGTGTATATAAATGAGTCATGAGTGCATATAAGAGTGTATTACTGAACCACCCAGGGTATGACACAATGTAATCTTGTTATTGTACATTAAACAATGTGATACGCAGTAAATTATATGAAAATGTGAAGGGGTCATTCTGACACTTGTTCGGCTTGCTCATTGTAATAATGCTTGCATTATTAGAATTCTTAACATCTAATCATTCGAAATATATGGCATCCTACAAAAATTTATGAATGTTGATTAATTCACAGGAGGGATCACGTATCCCTTGTCATGCGCAATGCTTAAAATTCAGTGTGGCTGTCAGTCCAAACTCATACAGAGCAGTGAAGCAAAGAGCCTGAACTCTGATGTCATGTAGAGTATGCTGCAAAACAGCCTCTGCATTCCATTTGAGTGTCCAAATCTGCCATTTTCAAACTGTATGCGGGTTCTGAGTTTAAGGAGTTACAATATTGTGTACAGCTCTGCGGTTGGTGTGAAACAACTTAGTTTCACTCTCAGTCCTTCACAGCAACAATCACTGTAGTTTATTTACTCACTCCTTCCCCTGTGTTATCTGTTATCAAGTTTCCTCCTGGTCTCAGTCACCAACTTGGTACAATCACTCCACAACATGCAAGTATTTTTGATCAGCATTGTATACTGATCAAAAAGCTCTACTTGTGGCCTACTGCCCTCTACTGCAAGTTCAGAGTCACATAGTCAATCTAAAAGGAAATGTATCACATCACTTCAAAGAGTTGAAGCCAACATTTTCTAAATTTTGCTGGTTCAAATGTACACAATTTTCACATTTACCACAAATATTGGTAAGTAAAAAGGAATTAAGTAGCACTGTATGTGATTTTATTAAATTTAATCTAATAACAAAATTAGTTGTCACTGATAATAATAATAATGAAGAACAGCTGAGGAAGCTGGAACACACTCCATTTTCTTCCTTGCTAATGTTACAAGTATTATATTTCGCACTTTCAAAGTGAAATATTTTATATGCTTCTGGTAAATGTTTTCTTTTTGTGTGTTCGTTGTGATATGTTTAGAATACTTATCTACAACTCTAAAAAGTAATAAGTAACAGATGTGTTGATCTGAGTCTTGGTTATACGGAATACAAATCATTAGAAATAATTCAAATTTGTCTGAAAATATTTGCTGGACTAGGATAAGTTTAACCTGTTAGATCCTAATGAATATAATTTACTTGACAGGGAGGATCTGATCCTACATTAGCACTCACGGATGCTTTATAGATATGGGCCATGGTTCTGAGTCATATGCCCAGTAATCTGGTTTGATCCATATATTACTCAGCAGCAAGAGGACTGGTCATGTGGTAACAATATGTGGTGGTGGGACCGACTGGAAAGGAAGTTAGGGGAGGAAGCTGTTTGTTGCCTAGAGGAGTTGGGGGAAAGAATGTTTATCCTGTCCACTAGCTTTGATCTTATACAGTTAATAACTTCCTGCAGAGTATACAGTACGTGCACTGTGGCACTGCCCTCTGCGTGTATGTGTGTTTGTTAGTATGAGGACTGCTGAGTCTATCTCCTTCCTCTCTGAATTACTCGATGTCGGAGAGAGATAGGAAAGGGCCGACAGCCCTATGATGTCATCTTGTGGAACTGTTCATTGTCTAGGTTAGAATTTACAAGCTGAATCTGAATAATTTATTTTCTCATCTATTTCTAAATAGAAGATAACACCCAATACAATTATCTGGTAAGCACTACTATGAGACACTTAAAAATACATTCTGGGATTTTAATCACACAGAATTTAATAAATTAAAATTTTATGACCAGCAGAAAATATATTTTATTCTGTGATATTAAATGAAAATCACAGATGTACAAGGACAATGCCTTCTGGAATCCCACTTTCAGCCCAAAGATGAACAAATGTTAATGACATGTACTATTTGACTCCCTGAAATTGTGAAGGTTTTAACATTAAATGTTTACTCTCCCTATTGCATTTTATTAAAGAAATTATTATACTTCTTCTTTTGTTCTGTTTATATCAGATGCAATATTATCAGCATAATATGCTGTCAATTTAGCTGATATTTAGTTGTAATGTTTTCCAACATTTATAATATTTAAAGTTAAGACCAGTAAAACTTTACATTGGCTAATCTATTAATGTTTGTAACGTGAGATTGTGAGTGTGCTTGCAAATACTGGTGTGATATGTGTGTGGATGTTTATGTGTGGTTGCAAACACCCAAAGGACAGGGGCACATAAACATGCTAGATCAAATAAACACAGTTATTTTCCCTGACAGGAGGAGAAACCCATAAGCATTATTCACCTGTTTTCACACAAATCTCTGTTCTATTCACAATTTTAGCAAATTTCTACAAACCTTTGTGTAAAGCACAATTGTCATTATGTTATCATACAGAAAACATTGCCATTCCATATACCAAACTCAAAGGCATTAGCAGAAAATGACAACGGAAACACCTGTAATCATACCTACAACACAAATGCATGTAATTTTATATAGTAGTCAAACACTTTGGAGATGATAGTGGACTGGCTACTAATCTTGTACCTAACTTATACCTAAACATTCCCTATACTTTATAGTTATTATTTAGTAATTTATAAATGTCTCCAATTATTATGCACCGTCCACCGTTTTTATTTGTTTTATTAGTTTTATTTGTTTATTTGTGTATTTGTTCTCTTATTCCTTCTTATAAATTATTTCTTCCTAGAACTTGCTGCACCAACGACTAGAACAAATTCCTTGTTTGTTGTGAAACTTACTTGGCAATAAAACTCTGATTCTGATATGTTTCCTTTTGCAGAATTGAGACATGCAATCATTCAACCTGTTGATGGCGTCAGACATGCATTTTCTTCTCACTCCTAGGAACTACCCATTGTGAACATAGATTAACAAACTTATACAATTCAGAGAAAACCAAACAAGAATAATTGTAGAAATAGATATTTTCCAGTGTCTACAGAGTCAGATTTTCCACAATAGACTGCATCCTTCAGCACAACCATAAGTGTACCAGATTCCTATCGAGAATGGAATAAGTGTACCAGATTTCAATCGAGAGAAACCCAGGACTAAAAGAGTTGTCTTCAGTATGCGCAAGCATGTGTTCATGCAATAATTAATGTATAATATTCCGCTATATAGTGTAGGCTACACAAAGTTCTAATTGTTCCAATATGGTATGCTGGGTTATGCATTGAAATCTATTGCAGTAATATTTATATTAATTAGGGAATTCTCCTGATACCTTACAAGTGTTCGTGTTTGTGGAGTCAGGTTTCACTCTCACAAAGCCAAGATTGCAGCATTTTCGGCCAACATGCTTATGTGATGTCCGTGGGCAGCAAGGCAGCAAAGTCACACTGGGATCCATCTGCTGGCATTCCTGGATGGCCTATTGGAAGCTCTTGTCTACCATGGGTGAAGAGAAGTGCAACTAGAGCAGCCCTGTTATGTTGTCATTAGGGACAACAGAACGTTCCATCATTCTATTCTGGTCCAGAACTTCACGAATAATCCTAGATTCACAAATCACCAATCTGTATATTTTACCATACTCCCCTTTTCTCAATTTCACTTTTCTCAACACGGCAGGGAAAGGTCTATGACAGAAATCCATTTATTCAGGAAAACCATCCAAGCCATACAGGAAGCCTGTTGGTACATCACTGTGGAGTCCTGTAAGGGTTATATCCATTGCCTGGCAGCAGAAAACACAGCCTTTGATGTTGATGGAAATCTCAGACCTGTCAGGTACGGTACTGTCAGGCTAGAATAAACTTTTATCTGCCTTATCTGTAACTCCTTACCTGTGTAAAAAGGCCTGAAAAATTCCTTCATGGTACATTTCAAGGGTTGGCAATTGATGGTACAATAAATAATACATAATGAACAGTTGTGGTGTTTGTGTATTGAGAGAAAACTTCAGCACAATCTCTGACATTATGATAAAATATAAAGATATCGTTTTATTTGGCAATACACAGTAAGAATTGCACATGGATTACACATGGAGTACACATTCAGAAAATGTGGGTTTGCAATTGTGAAAAACTGTAATACATTTTATAGAAGCCACCTAGAGGGCCAGAAAACATGAAGGACAGCAGTGTGATAACCTAAAGTACCTAAACAGACCACTAGATGTCTGTAAACTTCAAATATTTTCAGTTACATACCCTCTCCAGAAGTCCAGACAGCGGTTATTTTCATCAAATCATTAACTGAGAAAAAGAGACAGCTACTGGCATATATGGTATGTCCCTATCAAGTAGTAACTAGAGACATTTTATTGAAGGGCATTTCATAATTGTTTGTATCAGATAAGATTCAAATTTATTGTCATTGAACAGTACAAGTACAGTACCACGAAATGCTTTAGCATCTAACTAGAAGTGCAAATAGAGGAGGGCAGAAAATGTATTTACAAGTACTAAATATGTGCATGTTATAAGTGGTATGTCTAGATGTGCAATGAAGGCAAATGCAGTTCAGATGTCAATACTAAATGTGCAATTAAGGCAATTAAGAGAAAGGCAGAACATTTACAAGTATTTAGTATAGTTTATGTTAAAAGTGTGGTAATAGTTGTTTGGGTACAAATTACAAATTCTAGATGTGCAAACGAAGCAAATTGAAGGTGTAAGGTAGCATGTGGAACGGGGATGCAGAGATAGCAGCAATAAGGTCCACGAGGTCGACATGCGTGTGTAACAACTGTAAACGTCTGTTATCGGACTTTGCAAGGCAGTGATAGAGTAGTACAAAGGAGTGCAACAATGCCCCTGAGAGGTGGGGGGTGAGATTAGTTATAAGGCAAGGTGAGTTGGCTGGGTAACTTAGTTAACTAGTAGAGGGCAAGAAACTGTTCCTGAGCCTGCTGGTGCTTGCCTGATGGTTGGTCGGCGATGGCAGGAAGTTGGGCGGTTTTCACCACCTGTTGCAGGCCCTTCCGGTAGGCTACAGAGCAACCGCTAAACCACACTGTGGCTCAGAATGTCAGAATGCTCTCGATTGTGCAGCGATAAACGTTCACAAGGATCTTGGAAGACAGACAGGCCTTTTTCAGCCTCCTCAACAAATTCAGGCACTGAAGTACCTTTTTAACCAGGATTGAGGTGTTGAGGGACCAGGAGAGGTCCTCTGAGATGTGGACACCCGGGAATATGAAACTGGACACACTCCACCTCAGTGCCATCGATGAGAACTGGGGTTCGACTGCAGCCTTTAGACTTCCTGTAATCCACAATGAGCGCCTTGGTTTTCTTTGCATTGAGAGCCAGGTTGTTGTCAGCGCACCATGCCACCAGGCACTTGACCTCCTCCCTATAGGCTGACTCAACATTTTCACTGCAGGCCTACCACCGTGGCTGTCTGCGAACTTGACGATGATATACGTTCATTACCAGTTCACTTAATTTAAAGGGTATTTCTTTAGTTTTACTATTTTCCACGTTGTAGAATAATAGTGAACACATCGTAACTATGAAATAACACATATGCAACCTTGCAGCAACCTAAAACAGAAATAAATGAAATATTGTAGATTATTCAAAGTAGCCCTGCTTTGCCCGGATGCCAGCTTTGGACACTATATGCATTGTCTCAGCCAGCTTTATGAGATCCTAGTCAGTGAGCCACTGTCAGTATTTAAAGTGAAGTTATATGTATTTTGTGGAATTTACAGGGCAGAAATAAGAAACAAAAGTGTTGCTTGGACATTATATCATTTATAAACCACAAGTACACATTTAGCTGTTGTGGTGGAGGGTGCATAGCGGTCAGGGCATCAGAGTAGAGTCCCAAAGATCACTGGTTCCAATCTCCCTACTGTCAAGGTGTTAACTGTTGTCCTATCCCTAAGCAATACGGCAACACGCTAATTGTTCCTGTTATCCCCCTAACACCCCCCCCCAGGTCAACACTGAAAATGAGAATTGAGAATTGCCTTGTTAAAATCCTTGTTAACTCTCTAAGAGCTCTGTCATCGGCACGTGAAAAGAGAATTGTTTTTAGCCTAGATTTTAAAATGGACACATTTGGTGAACATATAAAATCTTCTGGTAGTTTATTCCAGTTGTGTACATCATAACTGCTAAACACAGCTTCTCCATGTTTAGTTTGGACTCTGGGCGCTACGAACTGACCTGAGTTCATGGATCTAACAAATGGCAAAAAATAAGAAAATAATACCTCGATAGTGAATGACAATCAAGTGCCCAAAAAGAACTAAATAACAGATAAGAAACATTCTCCAAGAGGTAGATGTTGTTTTGAAGAAGACTTCAACTGAGGAAGCATTGAAAAAAAGTCTGGAGTGCAGGGTGCAAAAACACTAGTTTTTGAAAAAAAAGATTTTATCCTGTTTTACAATAAAAAAGGCGCACCATCCACATGCCTCAACATCTGAAGTCGCCCAGAGCATGAGTCAAAACCGCAACTGGACTACAAAAACTTGTCGCGCAACAAAACATATATGTTGTCTATTCAGACATGCTGGTAGAATGAAAATATTCAAATATGTATTTAAAACACAAAACAAGTATATGAATGACACCGCTGGACGAAAATGTAAGTCAAACTACTTTTTGGTTAGGTTCAGTAGAATGTAACTCTGAAACTCTAAGATTAACTTGCATTCACCGTCTTCCTGAGTGAAACCGTGTATGCCCAAAGGGATCTGTGTAGGTGTCTCTGATTCTCCAGACATAGAAGCTGGGTATCACTATCCTGCATCCTTGTCCCTGGGCGCCAGAGTTCCATAACACAAATTGTCTGTATGCCGCATTTCTTTATTGCCTGTGGCTGTTACCTGCCTGAATGTCATCCTGAGCTAGCAAATCATTTCTGGTGCAGTAGCTGACACGGAATGACATTGTCCAGACAAATCAGCAGCTTGTAAGCCGTTACGCTAATGCATCTTTCTGGACCCTGGCTACAACACATACATTCCAAGTCAGCGGGCATTTCACTACACTTCAGATAGGTACACCAACAAGGTTGTCCTCTGTGTGGAATTCCCAGAGATTCTGGTGTAAAGAAAGAAACCAGGTAGACAGGACAGGACAGGCCTTATTATCTCTTGCAACTCTTTCAAGTTCAAGGATTCCATGTCAGTCTGTACAGGCAAACAATAATATTAGGCATTGAACTATATAATAATCTAACATATATTTTGAGGGCAACACAGCAGCAAATAATATTACTGCACATACCTCTAGCTGTCCAGCTTTCTTGAGTAATCCGGGCAACTCTTTAATTGTCCTCATGTTCTGTTCTTTCATTACTGGTGGCCTGGCTCGGTCCTTTCCCCTCCATCAGCCCAATCCTGTACCCCTGATTCCTCTTGCTTGGAAGTAAATATTATTATCTTGAAGTAAGGTACACTTCAGGCCTACTTTCTGAAATGAATAATAAGGAATAAGAAAACCCATTTCAGCCGCTTGTACCCGCAATCTAGTTTTTTTGGTCTCGATCTAGTTCTTTCTAGATCTTTCATGACCCAGCCTTCATGACCATAGGTGAGGGTAGAAACGAAAATTGACTGGTATATCGAGAGCTTTGCCTCGATAGGAATGGCTCAGCTCTCTTTTCGTCACAATGGTGCGGTAATGCGAATGCAATACTGCCCCCGCTGCTCCGATTTTCCGGCCAATCTCCAGCTCCATTTTTCTCTAACTCGCAAGACCCCAAGATACTTGAACTCCTTAACTTGGGGTACCGCCTCATTCCCTACCCGGAGGAGGCACTCCATTGGTTTCAGACCGATGATGCCATCAGAACATACCTCAGTTTACCACAGAGTTTATTTCAAGCATATAGACTAACTAAAAAATAGCTATTGTGGTTCAAAAATGTGTTTACTGTACATGTCTACACAAGTCAAAGCCAATTATATTTCTAAACTGCCAATGTTGACCCACATTCTGTACATTAAGATTGAATAATATATTTCATAAAAATAAAATCAGTAGAAGAATAAAAGGGGTAATGGCATCTCTGCTGGGAGAAAATTGCACGACAATATATGAGCTAGGCACATCACAGAGCATGGCCTCACATTGGCGGTTAGCTGGCATGGTAAAGCAGTCGGGCAGCTGTTGGAAAGGTACCAGAGTGGAAATTAGCTGATGCAAATGGAGATCAGGAGAAAGCAAACATTTTAATGTTAAAAACTAATTGCATTCTTCACTGTAAATTATGACTGACTTATCAAAATATTCTAAATTAGGTTAGATAACTTTCAAAAGTCTTTATTTGATTATACAAACAAATTGATTGAGTGCACATCCTCGAAAAATGAAAAAAAAGTATTCGGTTCAAAATAATCTGCAATAGACTGCATAAACTTTACAACCTTTAATTTGATGGAAATAGGACACTCAGATTTTATACACATTTTCAAACGTTGATAAATGCTTTTAGATCACAAAAACCTTTTTAAAAAGTATCAGAGAAACTTCATTTCAAGGTCAGAATATTCTACATAAGGGTGGACAACTTTTACAACCTTTGATTTGATCCAGAAATCACAACTAGTATCTTCAATATTCCGCAAACTTTGATTAACGCAGTTTTATTGCAATTACCTTTTCAAAAAGTTTATTCGAAACTTCATTCCTAGTTCAAAATTGTATCCAGTAGGCTTGACATCTTTTACAACCTTTTAATTGATCAAAAAAGTACATTTTGATTTTAACTAGGTTTTCAAACTTTGAAAAATACTGTTTTATCGCAATAACTTTTCAATTCCACGAACTAAGAATAACGCAGTTTTATTGCAATCACTTTTTCAAAAAGTTAAATAGAAAATTTCAAGTTCAAAATATTCTCCATTAGGCAGAATATCTTTTACAACCCTTTAATTGATCAAAGAAGCACACTTCATGTCACGTCCCCGCGAGCACGCAGACGTTTCCAGTACGCACCTGTTCCCACACCTGTCATCAATCTCCACTCACGCACCTGTCCCCACTCACCTCGTCACCACGCCATTCAAATACTACTACTTGCCACTTCTTCCCTGCCAGATCAATGGTTCATGTTTACATGCCACATCTCGCGCTTACCAGACTCTCGTCCTGCCTTCCCGTGTCCCGACCGATTGCCCGTTCCCAAATATTCTGCCTGAGACATGCCTGTATGTCTGTTCGCCGCCGGAATTCTGATCTCTCGCCTGTCCCCGACTACTCTGCCCGCTCCCTGACTGTACTTCTGCCGCCCGCTCGTTTTCTGACCATTTGCACGTCCCCGACTACTCTACCTGCTGCTCGACTGTGCCTTCACCGCCGGTTCCTGAGATGCGTCACCTCCCGTCCCCGACTGCTCTGTCTGTCTCTTCCCCACTCCTTCCAAGTCCGCGCATGGATCCTTACCTGTGCCCATGACAGAATTGATCTGGCCAAAATGGATCCAGTGGATCTGGACGCCGTACGCCAGGTTGTTACTTCCCAGGGCGTCATCTTGGGCCAACACAAGTCGGCTCTCCAGGAGATCATGAGCTCCCTGAAGGCACTTTCGGTCAGCGTCTCAGCTATTCATATCCAGCTGAGTGCTCCCTCTGCCTCCTACGTCGCGGCACCCGCTCCAACTCCATCACCGACTCCACCCGAGACTCATCCCGTGCTCCCGGTGGATCGCGATCCATGGGTTCCCACCCCCGAGAGATATGCCGGTGATTTGGGTTTGTGGCGCTCGTTCCTGCTTCAGTGCAGACTCATCTTCGCCCAGCAACTGAGGACCTACGCCACGGACGGTGCCAGGATAGCTTACCTGATTGGGCTACTTCGTGGACCTGCCTTGGAGTGGGCCTCTGCCTTTTGGGAATGTCAGGATCCGGCAACCCGGTCTTACGACGCATTCACCAGCGAGATGCGGAGGTTGTTCAACCACCCGGTCCGGGGAAAGGATGCCTCGGCTCAGATGTTCGCCCTGCGCCAGGGAAGGCGCAGTGTCGCCGAATACACGACTGAGTTCCACACCCTGGCGGTGGAGAGTGGGTGGAACAGCAAGGCCCTGTAAGCCGCGTTCATCAATGGGCTAAACGAACATCTTAAGGATGAGCTGGTTTCCTACCCGGAACCGGAGGATCTAGATGGCTTGATAGCTCTGATGGTTCGGATTGATAACCATGCGCGAGAGCGCAGGAGGGCAAGACAACCTGTGCCGAACCCTTCACCAATTCCGACCGCTCCCCCAGAGTCCAGTACCACGCCCCTGAACCCTACATCGTTCACCCCTCAAGGAGCAGAGTGCGGTTCGAGTGTCCCAGACCCCGAGCCAATGCAGGTGGGACGTTGTCATCTGGACGGGGAGGAACGCCAGTACAGTTGTCTGTACTGTGGCCGCCCTGGACATTTCATCGCTTCCTGCCCTTAGAAGAATGGAAACGGATGGGCTCGTTAGTCTCTGGGGAAAGACTAACCGAGGTCCGACCACCGAGGTCTCCTATCCCCGACACCCCTTCTATGCCACCCTTTGCCACAACGGTCAGCGACTCAAAATACAGGCATTGATCGAATACGGTGCCGAAGCCAGTTTCCTGGACTCGTCGTTGGCCGCCCAGCTGGGGCTCTCCGCTGAACCGCTTTAGGAGGCCATTGAAGCTGTGGCTGTGGACGGTCAACGCCTGGCCAGGGTCACTTCCCGGACTGAGCCCGTCCAGAGACCATCCGTCTGTTGCTCCCTAGCACTCCCCACATTCCGTTTGTTCTGGGATACCCGTGGTTGGACAGGCATAATCCTGCCATCGACTGGTCCGCAGGCAGGATACTCAAGTGGAGCCCGAACTGCCACGCAGACTGTCTGAGAGCAGCCTGCCCATCGCCAGTCCTGACCAAAACTCTAGCCCTCAGCCACCTGACCTGACTGGTGTGCCGTCTGTCTACCACACCATCGGGGAGGTTTTCAGTAAACGCCGTGCGCTCTCGCTCCCTCCGCACAGACCTTACGACTGCGCCAACGAATTGCTCCCCGGCTCCTCTTTTCCCAAGGGCTGCCTATATAGCCTCTCCAAACCAGAGAGGGAGGCCATGGAGAAGTACATTAGGAAATCCCTGGACTGCGAGGCGTCCTGCAAATCGGTAGCGAAAGTACAGACAAACAGCACACAGAGTAGTCGGGGACGGGCAGATGGTCGGTGAACGTGCGGGCGGCAGCAGTACAGTCAGGGAGCGGGCAGAATAGTCGGGAACGGGAAGTCGGTTCGAGGAGAGAGGAGATGTGGTATGCGTGCATAAACCATTGATCCGGCAGGGAAGAAGAGGCAGGCAGGTGCATATATACGGCAGGGGATGAGGAGAGTAGGAACAGGTGCGTGAGTGGTGATCGGGAACAGGTGTGGGAACAGGTGCGCGTCTGTAGCTCAGGAGTGCGCGCGCCCGCCCCTGCGTGTGCGCGGAGGCGTGACACTCCGGTTGCATTCGACCTTCATCCTCTCCTCTGGCAGCGGGTTTCTTCTTTGTTGGCAAGAAGGATGGATCCCTCCGCCCTTGTATCGATTACCGTGGCCTTAATAATATTACTATTAAGAATAAGTACCCCCTCCCTTTGATGAATTCTGCGTTCGACTCACTACAGGGCGCCTCAGTTTTCACCAAATTGGACCTCCTCGTCAGGATAAGGGAGGGGGACGAGAGGCTAACCGGGTTCAACACTCCTATAGGGCATTTCGAATATCTGGTGATGCCGTTTGGCCTCACCAACACGCCAGCGGTTTTTCAGAATTTTATTAATGACGTGCTGGGCGACATGATAGGTTGATTCGCTTTCGTTTACCTTGACGACATTCTGATCTTCTCCAGAGACCTAACCGAACATACTCAGCATGTCCGACAGGTTCTTCATCGCCTCTTGGAGAACTGCTTATTTGTAAAAGCGGAGAAATGCGGAGAAATGCGAGTTCCACGCCTCAACCGTCTCCTTTCTAGGGTATATCGTGTCTGAAGGGCAGGTTCGGATGGACCCGTCGAAAGTGGAGGCAGAAGTCGGATTCAAAATTGACTTTGAAAGTGTTTTATAATGTTTTTCAAACATCCTCTGCATTTAAAACCAGAAATGGAACCAGGCAACCCTATTTCAGCCAGTCCTCAATTAAAAGTGAAAAATATTGTTTCTTTCACAGGGTGAGAGGCTTTCCGGGTGAGAGGCAGTGTCCTTAACCACTACTCATTATTGTGAGTAGTACAAGGAAAGGCTAAAAATATTTGTCACTGTAGCACTGTGTTCTCCTTAAAGAATGTAGCACATGTTGAATATTGATGGTACCTGGGTGGTACTTGATAAATGTGACCAGGCCAACACAGTGTATTTCCAGCTGCCCAACGTGTAACTCTAGAAGTGTAGCTGATTAGGGGAAGTGACTTAAGCGTCTAGGCTTTTGCTCTGATGGCGTCTATCTAGAAAATCCTGTCCAACCAGAGGTACTGATATGATGGTTAAAAACTGGCTTCTCTGTACACAGCAAACCATCAAACACAGTTGTCATAAGGACAGGACGGTGCAAACAGCAGGACACAGAGCAAGGTGAGTAGGGAAACTACATATTTCAGGGTGAGTGTTATGGACTTCAATATATTAGATATATTTTCTGGCTCACTCAACTGAACCCATGATTTGATACTGTAGAAAAGACATATCGGACTCAGTAATAATTGGGACTCAAGGAGCAAAACCTGGATAGTCCTTCTGTGTTAGAGATTTGAGATACATCCTTAAGTCAGGCATACAACATAACAAGTTCATCATTACAACTAAATGCATTGTTTTCTGTGAGGTACTTGGCTTGAGAAACTTAACAACACAGATATGCTAACTCTGAACAAAGGACCATCGATATGACGTGTTGCCTGTTACTGATGGGCCCCACATATCCTGTCCATACCTCCTGCTGGGGGGTTGCCCATGTGACGGTCATAGGCTTGATGGATAGGCCTTTGACCTATCAATACTCAACCCTTGGAGATGCAAACTCATACATTCACCATATACTGTAGACTGAGCAGTGTATCTGGAAACTGAAGATGGCCCTTTGGTTTTATATGGATTCCTTGATAAAAAAATGTCAGGCCTTTATTCCTAATCTTTCTCTGTTCTGTATCTGTGTACTTTTGCCCACCTTCATCTTTCTTTTCATTGACCAGTCTGAGAAATGCCTTTTTCTTTGCATCACCATCTAGAAAGCCAGCATTCCAGAGTCGCCTCTTCACTGTTGACGTAGAAACTGGTTTATTACTTGTACTTTATAATGAAGCTGCCTGTTAAGGACCTGCGAGATGTCTGTTTTTCAAACCAGACATTCTAATGTATTTGTCCTCTTGTTCAGTTGTGCCCCAGGGCCTCACACTCTTTCTATTCTAGTTAGAACCTGTTTGCACTGTTCTGTGAAGGGAGTAATTCAAAACATTGAATGAGGTCTTCAGTTTCTTGAAAATTTCTCACATGGAATAGCCTTGATTTCTCATAACACAAAAAGACTGATGAGTTTCAGAAGGTTCTTTCTTGCCTTTTTAAGCTTGTAATCAAAAAATTATTAACTTTGATTAGCAAACGCAACATGCTACAGGAACACAAGACTGATGGTTGCTGATAATGGGACTGTACTCCTACTGTCACACAGCTGGGAGTAGGACACAGGCGCGGAGACGGAGTGGTGGTAATATGCCATGGTTTTTAAATAAAACTAAAAGGAAAGCAGCTTACCGTGACTTGGGTATTAGCTAAACAGCAACTAGAAACCATAAAGACGTGGTCAAACATTCACATAAATGGGTTCCCCAATTGGAGGCAACGATCTGCACCTGCCTCCAATTGGGGAGACCAAACTTAAATGTCCTGTCCTGACTATGGCCTCAGCTCAGTGCAGAGATGGCTAGGGGCATAGCCAGGACATGACACCTACCTAGATATTCCATAAAAAATCTTCTGTTTCAGGCTGTAAACGTTATGTACAAAATTTTGACTGTCTACACTGTATTTCTGATCTATTTTATTTTAAAGGAGAAAAATTGGCTTTTCTTTCAAAAGTGTGGAAATTTGTGATTCCAAAATATTGAACAGTAGTGAAAATGAATACAAATATGTTTCGTAGCCTGAGGCTGATTTCTATACAACAACTTCCCAAACCTAACAGCATGACCTAATGGTTATACTGATGAGCCAAAACTTTATGACCACTCAGCGGTTAAGTGATAAACTTATCTCCTAACAAGGGCAAATGCCAAGGTCTGGGTGAGATGGTAAGCAAACAATCAGTTCTGGTCAACGTGTTGGTTATAGGAGAAATGGGCAAGAGTAAAAACCAGAGTAGCTTTGACAACGGCCAAATTGTTATGGCCAGACGACTGAGTAACATCATCTCTGAAATGTGGGGTGCACCCACTCAGCATTGATGAGAACCTACTGACAGTGTTCCGAGGAAGGGCCCACCACAATCCGTTGACAGGGTGTTGGGCTATCAAGGCTCATCAGTGCGCGTGGGCGACATCCTGTCTGGTCGTTACCAACAGAAGGTCTACTGGGGCACAAGTCACAGAAGATATTAGTTATGGTTACGCATGGAATGTGTCTCAAAACACAATGCATCGCACCCTGCTGTGTATGGGGCTTCGTAGCCACAGACTGGTCAGTGCCCATGATGACCCGTCAAAAGCACCCACGATGGGCAGGCTGGACTTGGAACTGGACTCGGAGACTTGGATTAAGGTCGCCTGGTTCGATGAGTCTCATATTCTTTTACATTTCGTGGATTGCCGTGTGCGTGTGCACCATTTCCCTGAGGGAGTAATGGCCCCAGGAAGCTCTGAGGGAAGATGAAGGAGTGGGATCCTCGGTGCAATGTTGAATTTGCCAAGAGGCATCTGTCTAGACATCATAGCAGACCAGGTACACCTCTTCATGTCAATAGAATTCCATACACATGACACACATTGCTGTACCTCGCAACTTACAGGATTTTAAGGATCTGCTGCTAATGAATTTGGGCCAGATTCTACAGGGGTAGAGGACATCCCTTTTTGTGGCACGCTGAGGACCAACAGTATATTAGGCAGGTGATCATAATGTTTTGGTTCATCAGTGAACAAAAAATATGCAAACACATTTATACCTGCTTTAGAGTTAAGTCTCTTAGAATGCCACACTCAGGCTTTGATTAATTGTGGCTGAAAACAAATTGAGATATCAGCCAAAGTTTTCCACTTTATAGAGAACTGGTTTCCTACTTGGACATGGTGTGTGATAAGAACCAGTAGGGGTTGGAGGAAGAGTTCATCTGTAGTTGCTGCAACGAGTCAAGGCCATAGTAACAACAACAAAATTCGATTTTAGTTTTTAAGAAAGCCCTTTCTAAAATAGACATGTTTATAATTTACATGTTTGTTCCTCCTGTGCTTTTTCTTAGTATCTTAAGATCTACAATGGCCACAGCTTTTCTAGATATGCTTACTACAACTCTGCAGGAGCTGAGCATTGAAGAGTTAAGGACATTTAAAGGGTTCTTGCAGCAGCCTGATGGTTTAATCACTGAGATGGGTTTTCAACACATGCAAAAGAGCACAGCAGAGAATGAGGACATCAAACACACAGTGGAAAGGATAGTGCTGACTTATGGCCAAGACGATGCTTTAAATATCTCAGCGGAGATCTTGACAAAGTTGGACCAGAGAAATCTCGCTTTGAGGTTATTGTTAAACTACAAAACAGGTAATATTTTCTTCCAATTGGAATGATGCCTCTTGTCCTACAGATATTTAATTGGTTGTGTTATCTAAATAACTTTAGAAGTGTTCTATGTGAAATGTGAAATATTTTTTTGAATAGTTTAATGTGCTCCAAAGTAGTAATGTTACGATCCTATTTTAAAACTGTACATTTTCTAAACCCAATCCTTAGTTTAACATATACAGGGATGTGGTCACACTAGAATGAAGTGTTGATTAAATAATTACTAAATAACAGAGAAAGAACATTCTAAAAAACTAAATGTAAATGACATTGCTTACTTAACGAAGAATAAATCCCTCTGTTGCTGACTTCAATAGGGGATCGGGATGTGTTTGATCTAAAGGAATACTCCACATCAGAGAACCATCTTGTAGGGTTGCTTCCAGTTGCTAAAATCTTCAAAGTTGCTCGGTAAGTAATGTAATAAAACAACATTTTTAATATGATCATTTTGGTAATTATCTAAGTAAATTGACTGATTAAGGTATGCCCTGCAGTTTGTACATTTGTGGTATAATTTTTTTTTTTTCTAGACTGTCAGGTTTTGCAATCAAAGAGGAAGGCTTTGCTCATCTGCTGTCAGCTCTGAAGTCAAACCCCTCACAACTGACCGAGCTGGATCTAAGCTACAATCACCCAGGAGACTCGGGTGTCAAACTGCTTTCTACCTTGCTGGAGGACCCACAATGTAGACTGGAGACATTGATGTGGGTAATATTATGTTTTTCCCAAAAAAACGATTATAATGTCAGTATCAATAGTGCAATGTCAGTATCATTTTGTTATACTCACGTGCAGGCTGTCAGGCTGTGGAATCACAGAGGAAGGTTGTGCTTTACTGGCCTCAGCTCTGAAGTCAAACCCCTCACACCTGTTAGTGCTGGATATGAGTAACAATGACCTGAAGGATTCAGGAGTAAATCTGCTAGCAGCTTTTCTGGAAGGTCCACAATGTAAACTGGAGATTCTGAGGTAAGGAATCCAGGATTCTCACTCAGTAGTTTAATTTCATTATATTTCCTACTGACTGACCTTGGTCAAGTATGTGTTCATCTCTCAAAGAGGTTTTTAGAGTCAGCAGCTTTTTTGAAATAATGCTAATCTTTCTGCAGGCTTTCAGGCTGTATGGTCACAGAAGATGGCTGTGCTTCTCTGGTCTCAGCTCTGACGTCAAACCCCTTAAACCTGAAAGAGCTGGATCTGAGCTACAATCTCCCAGGAGAGTCAGGAGACAGACTGCTGTTCGCAGGACTGGAGAATCCACAATGGAGACTTGAGAAACTCAAGTATGTACTGTAGATTATTTCATAATCAGTAGTCAGTAATGTGGGAAATATTGTTGCCAGATTTGTTAGCTTTATTTGAGACATACCAAATACAGACATGCCAAAGTAGATGTTTATTTTTTCAATTGATATAGATGTGCTCATAAGTTTGCATTCCCTGGCAAAAACTGTCACATTTTGGCAATGATTTTGAAAATATGACTGTTCATAAAATAACAATGTATTTTACTTAGGGATAGTGATCATATGAAGCTATTTATTATTACACAGTTGTTTGGCTCCTTTTTAAATCATAATTACATCAGAAATCACCCAGACTGCCCTGATCAACAGTTTACATACCCTTGAATGTCTGGCCTTGTTTCAAACGCACAAGTTGACACACACAGGTGAAAATTACTATTTAAGGTGAATTCCCCACACCTGTTTTTAAATATCAATTAGTGTCTGTGTATCAATAGTCAATGAGTTTGTTAGCTCTCACGTGGATGCACTGAGCAGGCTAGATACTAAGCCATGGGGAGCAGAAAATAACTGTCAAAAGACATGCGTAACACAGAAATTGATCTTTAGACAGATGTAAAAGGATATAAAAAGATATCCAAAGTCTTGCAATTGCCAGTCAGTACTGCTCAAACACTTATTAAGAAGTGGAAATTCTGGGATCACTTCATACCAAGCCAAGGTCAGGTAGAGCTAGAAAGAATTCGGGCAAAACTTCCAGTAGAATTGCTCAGGATACAAAGAAAAACCCACAGGTAACCTCAATATGAATACAGGCTGCTCTGGAAAAAGACTATGGTTGTTTGAAGGAGCACAATACGACAATACTAGTTACAATATGCCTGACTACAAATTTACACGCCTCACAGCTTCTGGCAAACTGTAATTAGGAGAGATGAGACCAAAATAGAGGTTTTTGATCACAACCATAAGCGCTACATTCGGAGAGGGGTCAACAAGGCCTATAGTGAACAGAATGCCATCCTCATTGTGAATTATGGTGATGGCTCACTGATGTTTTGGGGGGATGAGCTATAAGGGCTTGGAAAATGAATGGCAAGATGAATGCAGCATGTTATCAGAAAATACTGGCAGACAATTTGTATTCTTCTGCGCATGGGACACTCTTGGACTTATTAGCCTGACAACGACCCTGAGCACAAGGCCAAGTTGACCCTCCAATGGTTACAGCAGAAAAAGCTTTCACCCAGTTCCCCTCTGAATCATTCAGATGTTCATTGGCAAACTTCAGATGGGCCTGTATATATGCTTTCTTGAGCAGGGGGACCTTGCAGGCGCTGCAGGATTTCAGTCCTTCACAGCATAGTGTGTTACCATTTGTTTTCTTGGTGACTATGGTCCCGGCTACCTTGAGATCATTGACAAGATCCTCCCATGTAGATCTGGGATGATTCCTCATTGTTCTCATGATCATTGCAATTCCACGAGGTGAGATCTTGCATGGAGCACCAGACCGAGTCAGATTGACCGTTCTTACGTCTTTCTTCCATTTGCGAATAATCGCACCAACTGTTGTCACCTTCTCACCAAGCTGCTTGGCCATGGTCTTGTAGCCCATTACAGCCTTGTGTAAGTCTACAATTTTGTCCCTGATTTGCTTGGACAGCTCTTTGGACTTGGCCACGGTGGCAAATTTGGAATCTGATAGTATGATTGCTTCTGTTGACAGGTGTCTTTTATACAGGTAACAAGCTGAGATTAGAGCACTCCTTTTAAGGGTGTTATCTCCTAAATAAAGTCATAAGAGTGGTAAACTGCAGATTTTTTGCATCTTGAGCTAATGGCTACTGAGTTCTTCAATTGCAAATAGATTTTCTAATGTTATTGGTTAGGATTTCCAGATTTGACCAATAAATCCAGCCTAGAGATATGTATGTTCACTGAGAAGGTCTAAAAGACCAACATATGAATAATTCAGGATATAACAATGTTAGACTATTTAGTTAATGTTTTAATATTACTTAAATTAGAGTTAGTATATTTTATGTGTGGTGTTTAGGTGTGTATAGGGGTTGATGGGGTGGGTGGGAAAGATTACGTTTCATTGAATGACTCTTTGCTCTTTTACTCCCACAGCATGGAGCATGCTGGAGAATGCTGGTTGAAATCAGGGCTAAAAAAATGTAAGTATTAAATTAAAATACATCTGGACACCTAAGTTACAGAGTACACCGTCAAATTAGGGTTCTATGTACATGAGAGAAAGCTGGTGGCCAGTCAATTACAGTTGTGCTCATGGGTTTGCATACCCTGGTTAAAATTCTAAAATATTGGCATTGATTATGAAAATTTGACTTATCATGCAAACAACTGTCTCTTATTCAAAAATAGTGATCATATGAAGCCATTTGTTATCATGATAACAGAAATCAGCCAAATGGCCCTGATCAAAAGTTTATATATAGTCGAAGGTTTGGCCTTGTTACAGACACACAAGGTGAAAATGGCAATTAAAGATGAATTTCCCACACCTGTGGATTTTGAAATTGCAATTAGTGTCTGTGTATAAATATTCATTGAGTTTGTTAGTGTCACGGGCACAGGTAAGGATCCAAGCGCGGACTGGAGCAGAGAGAGAGAGAGTGGTAGGTGGAGTCGTCGGGGACGGGCAGTGAGGCGACTGGAGGGGGACAGGCAGAGCAGTCGGGGACGGGCAGTGAGGCGACTGGAGGGGGACAGGCAGAGTAGTCGGGGACGGGCAGTGAGGCGACTGGAGGGGGACAGGCAGAGCAGTCGGGGACGGGCAGTGAGGCGACTGGAGGGGGACAGGCAGAGTAGTCGGGGACGGGCGATCGGTCGATACGCGGACAGACGAGACGAAGGTTTACGAAGAGTGAGATATGGCATGAGAACAGAGACCAATGATCCGGCAGGGAAGATGTGACTGAGAGTAGCATATATACTGAGGGGTGATGAGGAGAGTGGGAACAGGTGTGAGAGCTGTGATTGGGAACAGGTGTGGGAACAGGTGTGGGAACAGGTGTGAGAGCTGTGATTGGGAACAGGTGTGGGAACAGGTGTGGGAACAGGTGTGGGAACAGGTGTGGGAACAGGTGTGGGAACAGGTGTGGGAACAGGTGCGCGCCTGCATGTTAGGAACGAGAGCACCTGCCTCTGCGCGCTGGCGGAGGAGGAGGCGTGACAGTTAGCTCTCACGTGGATACACTGAGCAGACTAGATACTGAACCATGAAGAGCAGATAAACTGTCAAAAGACCTGCGTATCAAGGTAATGGAGCTTTATAAAAATGGAAAAGGATATAAAACGATATCCAAAGCTTTTCAAATGCCAGTGTGTTCAATCACTTATTGAGAAGATGACAATTTGGGGATCTCTTGATACCAAGTTCAGGTAGTCTAGGAAAGACTTCAACCAAAACATGTGTTCGGGATACAAAGAAAAACACACAGGTAACATTAGGAGAAATACAGGCTGCTCTGGAAAACGACATTGTGGTTGTTTCAAGGAGCACAATATGACGCTACTTTAACAAAAATTAGCTACATGGTTGAGTTGCCAGAAAGAAGCCTTTACTGCACCAATGACACAAAAAAGCAGAGTACAATATGCTGACAACCCCTTGACACACCTCACAGACTCTGGCACACTGTAATTTGGAGTGACAAGACCAAAATAGAGCTTTATGGTCACAACCATAAGTGCAATGTTTTGGCAGGAGTCAACAGGGCCTACATTATAGTGAAAAGAATACCATCTTCGCTGTGAAGCATGGTGGTGGCTCACTGATGTTTTGGGGCTACTTGAGCTCTAGATGCAAGTGAAAATTGATGGCAATGTTATCAGAAAATATTGGCAGACAATTTGTATTCTTCTGCAAGAAAGCTGCGCATGGGACCCTCTTGGACATGTCAGCATGACATTGACCCTAAGCACAAGGCCAAGTTGACCCTGTAATGGTTACAGAGGTTCTGGAGTGGCCATCACAGTCTTCTGACGTTATATCATTGAGCTACTCTGGAAAGATCTCAAATGTGCAGTTCATGCAAGATGCCCAAAGACTTTGCCTGGCCTGGAGGCATTTTGCCAAGAGGAATGGGCAGCTATACAATCTGCAAACGGTTGCTTCGTTGACAACTTTTACAAAAGACTGGATGTTGTCCTTGATGCTAATATGGGGCAATACACATTAAGAACTGAGGGTATGCAGACTTTTGAACAGGGGTCCTTTAAAAGAAATCTTTGTTACCATGTTTTGTTTTATGATTGTGCCATTTTGTTAGCACTACAGTTGAATGTGAATCTATAAGAAATAAAAGAAATGTTTTGACTGCTCACTCGTTCTCTTTATAAATGGTACATATATTAGCAATTCTCCAAGGGTATGCAAACTGTTGAGCACAGCTGTATCTCTAAGACACAAAAGACAAAGGAGTCCCACACATTTCAAGGATGAAACCAATACATTATCAGATGTTATTATTCTCAGACCTTCCAGGAGACGTCGGTTACATAGGCAAATCCCATTACTATCTCTGGGTTCACTCCTTACAGAACGAGTTCAAAGATAAACAACTACTTGTAATAAGATAAACTGAATATGATGATAACCAGTCTCCTCAACAAAGAACAGCATTGTTATTTGAATACATTCTGAGGCACAGTCCTCTTTAACATAAGGTACACCGATCGGTTTCAGGAAGAATGAAAAAGGTAATAGACACAGATCATGAAATGTATTTTCCATAATATGACCAGTGTGATACTATACACTAGTGGCCCCCAACCCTTTTCCGTTACTGTAGCCCCCAAATGTTTCTGCACTGCTTGGAGTATCCCCCGAAGTACCCCCTCACCAGTAAGTCTATGATGTCATGAGTGTTTTCAAGTACCCCTGTGGAGAGGCCAAGTAACACCAAGGGACCTAGTACCTCTGGTTGGGAGCCACTGGTATACTCTACCGATCAAAAGTTTGGGGTCACTTATATATTTCTTTGTTTTTGAAAGAAACGCAATTTCATGAGCATTAAAATAACACCAAATTTATCAGAAATGGAGTGTAGACATTGATAATGTTGTAAATTTCTATTGCTGGAAATTACTATTCTAGCTGTGTTCCAATAGCACGCTGTGTTTGCTAATCCACGTTTATCATTTTAAAATAGAAATTGATTACTTGAAAAGCCTTTTGCAATTAGGTTAGCACAACTGAAAACTATCGTGTTGCATAATGAAGCAATAAAACTGTCCTTGATCGATGACAAGCTGATAATAGCCAGAAACAAAGAACTTTCTACTGAAACGTGTCGGTCAATTCATGTTTTGTGAAATGAAGGCTATTCCATGCAAGAAATTGCCAAGAAACTGAAGTTCTCATACAACTCTGTGTACTACTGCTTTCATAAAACAGAACAAACTGGCTTGAACCAGAATGGAAAGAGGAGTGGGATGCCCCGGGGAACAACTGAAAAAGAGGATAAATACATTAGTGTCTAGTTTGAGAAATAAACGTCTCACAGGTCCTCAACAGGCATCAAGTGTTTATGTGAAGAGTGCACATCAAGCCTATCCAACTTCTGAGAGGTACTTCAGGAAACCCGGGGTGAAATCTCAAATGGGGTGAAACTTGATTGCCCAAGGTCTTCAAGGCTGTAATTGCTGAAAATGGAAGATTCTTTGATGAACGCAAAATTTAAAGGAAACAATTATTATTTCAATAAAAAATCATTACTTCTAACCTTGTCAATGATACATATTTTCTATTCATTTTGCAATATTTCCTATTCAAACAAATTTCATGGAAAACAAGGACATTTCTAAGTAACCCCAAACTTTTGAATGGTATAGTGTAAAACTATAAATCTTCCAGAAAACAAACACAGTAACATATATGTGTCTGTGTTTGTCGATTTAGTGTATTTGTCTTTGTTTGCAAGTTTGCATTTGTGTGTACGCATGTTTCTGCTATTGCTCATTTCTAAATGCATGTGTGTCTGTTTTAATCTCCAGTATAGTATATAAAGAAATTAAATATGTGCATGCAGAAAGAAGTGTGTAAAATGAATAGATTTTTTATATTTTGTCCTGCTCTCTTCCATCAGATACCCGTGAGCTCACACTGGACCCAAACACAGCCCAAAAAATGCTCTCTCTGTGTGAGAAGAATGGAAAGGTGACATGGGTGAAAGAAGAACAAGTTTATCCTGATCACCCAGAGAGATTTATGGGCTGTCAGCAGGTGTTGTGTAGAGAGGGCCTGTCTGGACGCTGTTACTGGGAGGTGGAGTGGAGTGGGGAAGGGTACGGGTCTGTGGTTGCACTGACATATAAAGGAGTCAGCAGGAAAGAGTTAATTGACTCTCTGTTTGGATACAACGACAAGTCCTGGAGACTGGACTGTTGTGGCAAAGTCTTCTCAGTCTGTCACGATGGAACAAAAATTGCCATACCGGTCACCCCCTCAGGCTCCCTAAGAGTAGGCGTGTATATGGACTGGCCAGCCGGCACTCTGTCCTTCTACAGGGTCTCCTCTGACACACTGAGCCATCTGCACACATTCTACAACACATTCACTGAGCCCCTTTATCCAGGGTTTGGGGTTTATGAAGGCTCCTCAGTGTCTCTGTGTCAAATGGTCCCTGTGTCAAACGCAACATGATTTTTCACTGAAATCAGGGTCATGTTCTGTTGTGGACACTGTAGCAAAAAATTCCAAAGTTAAAACTGCGGAGTTCATTAAAAAGGTCACATCCCACACTGAAGTCCTTCACAATCCCTCCACCACAAGTCCCTTAATTAGGTCCGTAATATAATAAAAAAGTGTCTGTTATACACTGACAAAACAATTATCGAAAATGAGCATGTTGTCAGGTATGATCCAATAATTAAAATTGAAAATATTTTCTATTGACTTTGCTGAGTCGATTTTGTAGTGGGGTTTTTGGCATTCGTTTTTGTTGGTGTAACTATCATTATTTGAATTTTATGGCATAGTTATTTGTCTGAATTGCAGTATGTTTTACATGAAGATCATAGGAAAAGACAAATATACTGAACTTCCAAATTAATAGTATCAGTAAAGAAATAACAGGCACAACAACAGACCCTGGCTTTTGGCAAGGGCTGTTTTCACAGTTATCACAATATTATACAGGGTTGTATTTGCAGGGCACTAATAGTTATTAAGCAATATGGTGGTTGCAGTCATTCATTTGTGGTCTTGAGGGGCTCACCAATTTAGATCTTTAGTCATTTTTAATACAGTTTTTATTTTAAAGGGCCCATATCTAAGATGTTTACTACATTATTGGCGTAAATACAAGCATAAATTACCAGAAATCATCTGAAGTTAATATTTTAAGATAATGTTTCAATTTTTTTTTTTTTATTGTTCAGTGTCTGAGATTCCCCATTTAAACTTTCTCACTGGTCCAACCGTTAATTTGCACTGACTTGTCTTCACATACTCGATTTAGAACCCCACAGTAGTTTCCCCAACCCTAAACCACTCAAGACTATGTAAAACTATTCCAATCTTGTTTAATTGAGGAAGAGACAAGTTGTGTAATTTCTTTATTATATCTTTGAAATGTTAGATGCCTATGCTTTAGGTGTATTTTTACACAGGTTATTGTCGTCTGTGTTAGCAGAGAATTTGATTGTTGAATCTTATCCTATTCAAAAGTGACATGCATTTTCTGAAAATTTTAACATTAATCAAACATATCTACCAATGACTTAATTTCTGAGCTCGTCTGATAAGGACAGCTTATTATTTGCTACCTGTGAATGCAGTTTGTACTAGTTTATGTGCTATATGGTAGTGGACCATACCATACTATTTGTGTGCTTTATGGACATACCTTAAAAATATAGTGAAATACAATCATTCAAGGTTTATTAACACAAGGGATATGTATTTTTTTACTCAAACCCTGCAATAAGTTTGCCAAGGTTTGAACAATATGTTATGTAAAGCATATTTTCTGGAAAACAAATGTTTAAGGAGAGATGCAATAAGTCCAAGTTACAAATGAAATTCCTCACAATGTAGTCACTTAAAATATATTTTGTTTCACATTTATTAATGAATATACATTAAAGATAAACATGAAACAACTCTAAAAATGATCAATTGAGCATGCTGGGAACTATGAGCATGAGCAATTAATGTTTTTTAAGCCCTAATATTAAGGTATGAAGTGCTATGAAATAGGCATTGCCCTATATAAATATATATATAAATATAGCATGCTGTAAACATTAATCACAACAACTTAAAGCTTCTAATTTTGAAAACATTGGTTGTTTTTGGTGTTTATCTTTGCTGTTTGCAAACAATGCTGTCGGTAAAATGTATAAATATTCTTTTTTAGACAGAAGAAAATCCTGTCTTGTTAACAGAATTACAATGTCCCAGATTTGACAAAACAAATAAAGTGGTATTAAAAACCCATTTTGCCAAAGGTTGAGCTGAGAATATTGCTAAATATTATTATAAAAGTTTGCCAATAATCTTCATGAGGATGTTAACTTGAGGAAAAACACAATGATTATCTAGAAATGTTGTTGGTTTTCATTGCAGCTTCTGCTTATAACATATGCTACATATAAATTTACAGGAGGAGAATCACTACGATTTTTATGTTTAAAGGCAAACAGTCACATCTGTCTAATGCAGGGGTGTCAAATCGGTTCCATGGAGGGCCGAGTGTCTGCAGGTTTTTGCTCTCACCTGGTACTTGATTGATTAATTAGGTCACTCATTGGTTAGTTTCTACCCTCACCTGGTTGTTTAGGTCGGAACTGGGAACCAATTTATAGGAAAAACCAAAAACCTCCAGACATTCGGCCCTCCGTGGAACCAGTTTGACACCCCTGGTCTATTGGCTTTGCTGTTTTTTATTTGACCCTTAAGGTATGGAATTTTACTCCATCTGCCACAGTCTTGACATTTTGACTTATAATATAGCCTTCCTTTATAGTAAAATGATTACACATCCATGGATTCTGCAGAATCTCACGAGTAAGGTTGGTGAAATCAAAACACACTTTGACACATAACATGAGTTATAAAGTGAGGTATTATAACAAAAACTAAAAAGATAACTTGATTGTATAGATTTCTTTATTCAGAGCCTACAGCAAACTATCACCCTTATACCAAAAAAGTTGAGTAAACTGAGTAAAATCACCCTTATTCTGAGTAAAATGCAAACCTTTTTTAATGGAAAATAGTACAAAGACAACATATCAAATGTTGAAACTGAGAAATGTTATTGTTTTTGGAAATATACATGCCCATTTTGAATTGGATGCCAGTAACACATTTACGACTTTCTGGGACTTGTGTAATATCTTTAAGAAAACACACTATTCTAATAAGTAGATAACTGGGGTGAGTTATTTTTTTGCCCTGTCTCTTGCCCTAGTTCCCATGAACTCTTCCTGGCAAATCAATGGCACATCTATGTATCATGCCATAGGGGGTAGCAGTTCCTCTCATGTTGAATCCAAAAGGACTTCACATTCATGGAACTTCCAAAAAGTGTTCTGGACTTCCTGACAGGCAGACCATTGGTGATGAGAATGGGCAACCTCACCTCCTCTGCACTGACCCAGAGCACTGGATCTACCCAAGGCTGCATACCCAGTCCCCTTCTGTACTCCTTCTTCACACATGACTATGTGGCCGCAGACTGCTCCAACATAATCCTGAAATTCGTGGACAACACTACCAACCTGGGTCTTATATCCAACAATGATGATACCGCTTACAGAAATGAGGTAAAGAACATGGCAACCTGATGCCAGGACAACAACATCTCTCTGCAAGACTGAAGAGATCATTGTGGACTTCAGGAAGCGGCAGAAGGGTGTCATGCGGCCATACACATCGATAGAGATTAAATGGTGTTTCCGAGTGAAAGATGCAAAGGAGCAGCGGCTCTATTCCGAATTCCTCACAGATGACTGAGCTTCTCACCCTATCTCTAAGGGAGACGCCAGCGACCCTACTGAGAAAACTAATTTCAGCCACTGGTACCCGCGATCTAGTTCTTTCGGTCATGACCGAGCCATCATGACCATAGGTGAGGGTAGGAATGGCTCATCTCTCTTTTCATCACAACAGTGTGGTAAAACGAATGCAATACCACCCCTGCTGCTCCAATTCTTCAGCCAATCTACTGCTCCATTGTCCCTTCACTCATGAACAAGATTCCAAGATACTTGAACTCCCTTACTTGGGGTAACGCCTCAATCCCTACCTGGAGGAGGCACTTCATCGGTTTCCTGCTGAGAACTATGGCCTCAGATTTAGAGGTGCTAATCATCATCCCAACCGCTTCTCACTTGGCTGCAAACCCTGTAATTTCTGTAAAGTCCCTGTAAAGTCTAGCATGACTAAGATTAAGCATACATTTTTACAGTGTACAGTTATTGATATTATCATTGCCATTGGAACATGCTCTCCATTAATACTGGAACTTATGCTAAATATACTACCATTCAAAACTTTTGTAACACTTCCATTTCACACAGTTAAATGTCTTAATATACTCTGAATTTAAAGCATACAACAAATACCCAATTGGAGACCAACAATAATTAGTGCAATAACGTTGTTGAACACAATTGAATCAACATTTTTGATATATCAAAGTAGCCAACATTTGCTGCCAAGAGCTGAACACACTAGTGGTAATTGGTCTACAATAGAAGTTACAGTTGGAGTTGTAGTTACCTCCTTCTGCCCAGTTAATCCCAAACCAGCTTGATTAGTCAGGGGAATGTGCTGGCCATTTCATGATTTGAAGCCTACCATCTTGTTATTTTCTTGTAATGTAGTTCTGACATATCCTTGAGGTATGTTTTGGGTTACCATTATGTTGTTGTAGGATGAACCACGGACCATTCATTCATACAAATCATGGCATTGCAAGGTGCTGTAAAATGCAGTGGTAGCTGTTTTCGTTCAGTGTGCCACTCTGTGCAAGTCACTGAATCTGACTCTGAATCCAGCAAAAGAGCCCCAGACCAACACGCGTCCTCCTCAATGTTTGACAATCGGTGGTCCTTTCACCAACATGACGGCATATACAAACTCTACGTGATGAACTGAAGATTTAACATTTTGATTCATCATTCGATACAACCTTCTTCCAATCTTCAGTAGTCCACAGGTGTTGATGAGCTGCACAAATCAAGAAATATATGGAATGAGATTTGTGCCAATTTGGTGAAGCAAAACTTCTTGAATATCTAAACAAAAATAAAAAATTTAAGAATTTAAAACCCACTGAAGCAAAATTATTTGTATCTCAAAAGTGAAACTCCTGACTTGAAAATATCCCCAGTCCTTCAATTATTCACACTGGACACATTAATACGCTTTCCATTTATGTTGTCTCATGCAAGATGAAACCAGTTATATATTTCAATGAAACATGGAGAAACCCCAAAATAAGCTACTTTGGAAGCATGTGTTTCAGATATGAGGAAGTGGATTACAGAGAACTTCCTGCTTTTAAACTCAAGAAAAACTGAAATGCTCATTTTAAGACCCAAGAAATATAGAGTTTTATTGGCAGATCTCACCTTGAATTGAAAACATTACAACAGTACACTGGCTGCCTGTTAGGGTTAGGGCGGATTTTAAGGTTTTATTGTTTATCTATAAATCAATACATGGACTTGCTCCTACTTATCTTGCTGAAATTATCCAGCAATACATACCTGCACGTAACCTTGGATCACAAGATGCAGGCCTTTTAACTGTACCTAAAATTTCTAAACAAACAGCCGGAGGCAGGGCTTTCTCTCATAGAGCTCCACTATTTTGGAATGATTTTCCAATTAAAATTAGAAATGCAGACTCCGTGCAAACCTTCAAGCGTCTACTAAAGACTCATCTCTTCAGTCTGGTCTATGGTTAAGTGTAGTCTGGCCCAGGGGCGTGAAGGTGACCAGAAAGGCCTGATACAGTCCACCCTTGCTGTCTTGCCAGGTGGGCTCTCATCGTCACTGGGATGCCCCTCCATCCAATGCCATTCAGGGGCGGAGTCACTGGCTTGTTGTTGTCTCTCTGTTGCGAACTGGTGCAATTGGGCTATACTCTGCTGGCAATACTTGGCCCTCATTCAGGATGATTGCGGTTTGTGGGTGTCCCTTTGGTTGATTCTTGGCAATGTGGGTGGATTGATATCTTGCCTGTTGGGCCCTGTCCGGGGCCTCCTCCGGATAGGGCCACAGTGTCACTTGACCCCAGTCTCAGCCCCAACTCTTACACTGCTATATTATTGTGCTGGGGTAGTAGGGTCAACATTTTCCGTGTTTTCTGTCGTTTTAAATTTAGGAGGACATGAGGCCTTAACCCACACCTGTGGAGTACCGGGCTTGGCTCATTGCTGTCCCTGTCCAGAGTCCTCCTGGTTGTGTTGCAGATCAAGATATTTGACGATTTGACAATTTCAGCTGCCACTCTGCTGCCCCCCCCACCTGTCTGTCCCTGTCCTTGTCCATCTGGACATGCCTCCAATCTGGACTAGGTTTGAAAAGACTCTGGGCTTAGCCCACATGCATCGAACTATTACAATTTGGACTTTTAATATGTTCACCCGGCACAGCCAGAAGAGGACTAGTCACCCCTCGGGGCCTGGTTCCTCTCTAGGTTTCTTCCTAAATTTCGGCTCTCTTGGGGAGTTTTTCCTAGCCACTGAAGTTCATCGCTACTGTTGTTTGCTCCCTAGGGTTTAAGGCTGGGTGTTTTGTGAAAGCACTTTGTGACAACTGCTAATGTATAAAGGGCTTTATAAAATACATTTTATTGATTGATTGAACAAGTTGTGACTCCATGAAGAGCCATGACAATATTTGCAGAGACTGGGTGTCTGGAAAAGTGCTATTTTCCTTTGAATGTGTGGGTTGATAAACCATTATTATCAAAACAAGCCTATATATGAAATTAATATAAGGATGGACTGTGTTGCAAGAAGCAGTTTTGCCTGGAATGTGCAGGTCTACACTGGAAAACAAGCTGTTGATACCCCTGAGAAAAACCAGGGCAATATTAAATGGTTTTTCTGACATGTCAAACTCTACAATGAGTCTAGAGAGACGCTATAATAACAGAAGGGTTAGAGTAAGCCAATCTGTGGCTGGAAGATCTTGTTACAGACAGACAGATTGGGATCCCTTTTACTGCACAGGCTTTGAATTTCCTTCCTTTGCCATGGATTTTTTAGGACACGTCCTATTATCTGTCTGGAACATGATGGGATCCTATTAAGGAAAGCTAATGAGCCTGTTCCAATTACATTACAAACATACCAGGCCACGTTCACAAACAAAAGCAAAAACCTAACCAAACAAAACAGAACTTCACAAATATATTTCTGAAAATGTTTTACTACTAATTAAACAAACTGTCCAAAATGTGCATCTTTTAGAATAAGAGAACACGCTTTGCTCTTAAATTGGAATGAACTTTCTATGTAATTTATTTTGAAACCATTGTGTTGGTGTGAGAGGATGGGTCTGTGGGGGGGAGAGAGTGATATTTCCATGGCAAACTCTAGCAAAGAAGGCACTGGACACCAACCACTCCTGGACAAAAGGACTTTCCCTTGTCTTTTGTTTATAGCTGGTAAACAGTTTAGCTGTCCAGTCGTGGTGAGGGACCGGAAGAACTTTACAGAAACGCCTTAGAAAGAATTAGGCTTTTGTTTTGGTTTTTATTGTTTACCGGCACCTGGCTGCTGTCTCTGTTAAAGTTTCACTAATAAAAGTCTTGGGTCGCTGCCTTGGAAAAGGGTTCCAACATTTGTGTTCCTCTTTGTTCTTGTACCTTGAGGCTCAGACAAGCTAACAAACCTACACCAGGTACTATTTGAACTATTAAGTTGATGAAAGTGGTGTGGATTTTAGTGAAAGAATAATAATAGCATGAATGGTCAACAATGCAGCACAATAGAATAACTGAAATATATCACTGTAATGAAAGCCCACTCCAAAGGCTTCCAAAATTTAAGTTTGCTACCAAACCATTACTAAGTTTATTACAGGTAAAATGTAGGCCTCTTCAGTCTACACAATCCAAAAAACGATCATACATACGGGAATAAGCTTCATGACAAAAAGAGAACAATTACAGAGACCAACACAGAGTGGTGTCATGACAGTTGTTCTGGCATTTCAGGTTCAAGCTTATATTCTCTTCCAACAGTACAGATGACAACATCAGCACTTGCAAAAATGTACATACAAAGAATTGTTGTTGCCATGATGTAGCCTAGAGAATGCAAGGTTGCATACAGACACAGATCCAGGAGTCATTGTTAATCATAGAATGTTGGTTGCCCAGACAACTTAATGAAAGCTCACACATGACAGCAGGGGCATGTTACTGTTGGTGGTTTTGCTAACTCTGCCCTCCCAATAAGGAATAGAGTCCTGTTCACCTCTATAATACAAGGATCAGGAGCCCCACTGCTGCTATTAAGACGTACCGCCAAAAGGGAGACTTCTAGTTGTTTCTGCTTGGCCCAAGGTCTAGTATTCCACACATAGATGGAGATTAGGAGCATTACTCAGCCGACATTCCATTCATTACTGCCCCTGAACACAGCGAAATCATGAGTTGCTGACGGGGAGAGACAAGATGTTGAGTATACGTAATGCTTCAAGCATACAGAACACAAAGGCCTTCTAACAGAATTAGACATGTAATGTCCATCTCTTTTGTGTTGAAGCCTAATCAAGCAGGACAGACCAGCCTCACCTGTACCCAGCACTGCGTCCATAAAGCGTGACTGATAGAGTGCAGAGAGGAACAACAATGGTAAGAAGGAGAAAGATATGTATATACAGTTTATTAATGTGTGTGTTTACAACAGGTAATGCATTATGTATAATAATATAGTATATAATGTATACATTTATCAGATGTGTATCAAGCATTGGTGCTATATGTAGCTAAATAGGGTAGTTCTGGAGGAGGATTTCAGAGAGGAAGATCCTGGATAAGGAGGATGGATAATATTTTGACAATGACAGACACCTATACAAAAGTGAAAGGCATCTTATATTACATAACAATTCCCAAAGCATTTAGTAAACCAAGAGAGGGGTGTGTCCTGAAAATAAATGTGTACAGCCCCTGATCATAGACTACCTTTAAGTAGCCCACATAAAATATATTTGAAGCATTTATTCGGTCTGCAATCTGAGGCGCAGATAATCACCAATTTATGAGGCTGGTAACACTACTCTGTCTTCCTTTCCTCCTGAGAAGCAATAATATCTTCACACTAGATTTTGCATCAGCACATGAAGAACGTTTCAAAGCTCTTAATTTCATTAAACCAGACTTGCAAATCTTCATGTCTTAAGGTAATGATGGACTTTCCTTGTCATAATATACAATATTAAAGTACATATACTACTGTTCAAAAGTTTGGGAACACTTACTGTTGAAATGTTTTTATTTTCCATGAAAACATACATGACATGAGTAGCAAAATGAATAGGAAATATAGTAATTGAAAAGATAGAAATAAAGGTTTTGAATTGGAATAATAATTGTGTCCTTGAACATTGCCTTTTTGAAAAAATCCTTCATTTGCAGCAATTGCACCCTGGAAGACCGTTGGCACTCTGGTTGTCAGTTTGTTGAGGTAATCTTTTTCAGTTTTCAGCTGTGCTTACATAATTGCAAAAATGTTTTCTAATGATCACCTAGCGTTTCAAAATGATAAACTTGGATTAGCAAACCCAATGTGCAATTGGAACACAGAAGTAATGTTTGCTGATTATGGGCCTCTGTACAGCTGTATATATATTGTGGTAGAAATCACAGATTAAATCTCTTATTAAGAAAGGTATTTCAGATAACAAAATGCTTTAAAACACAAATAACAGTTTATAAGAAATCTTTGCAAACATCTCATAAAATTACTAACATTAATCAATACATGTTATTTATTTACTCTTATCAGTTTCACTCTCCACCCCAGGTTTCACCCACATGAAGGCTGCCCACCTGCATTTTACAAATACCTCTTGACTTCACTTGTCCACCCATGTCTTGTCCCCCTCTTAACTTCAACACCATTAAAATAGCTTGCATTCTTCCTGCTTGGCAAAATACAGGTTTCGTAACTTTCTAATTACCCCTATACTAAACCAGTAAGTCACTAATACACGAGTTCAACATATTTCTATAACAATATTCCATAAAACATCATCTGTTTCCAATTGCAATAGTCATTGTATACATTAACAATGTCTACATTGTATTTTGGACCAATTTGTTGTTATTTTAATGGACAAACAAATAGTTTTTCTCTCAAACACACAGTGAAACTTAGAAACTCGATTTGCATCAAAAGGAGCCAGTTGAGATGGTTCAGGCATCTGGTAAGGATGCCCCCAGGACGTCTCCCTAGGGAGGTGTTACAGGCACGTCCAGCTGGGAGGACACCTCGGGGTAGGCCCAGGACTAGGTGGATAGATTATATTTCGACACGGGCCTGGAAACGCCTCGGGATCCCCCAGTCAGAGCTGGCAAATGTGGCTCGGGAACGGGAAGTTTGGGGTCCCCTGTTTGAGCTGCTGCCCCCGTGACCCGATAACAGATAAGCGGATAAAGATGAAGAACTTCAGAACAGTAGTGTCCATCATGATGGTCATCTGTATACCAACCCTGATTGGATAAAACCCATTAACTTTTAAATAGGCACATATGTTATTTGAAACGCAGTCCAGGAGACTACCTTATGAAGCTAGTTGGGAGAATGCAAAGAGTCTGCAAAGCAAAGGCAAATGGTGGCTACTTTGAAGAATTTACAATATGAAATGTATTTTGATCTGTTAAACACTTTTTTGGTTGCTCGTAGTGGAACTGGATTTTGTCCCATGTTCATTCTATTTCCAGTGTCTATTAATTAATGTAAACGAACATGTAAAAGGTAGAGAGTATACAATTGCATTGCATAAATATCTAATATCTCAGCAGATTTGAGATTTTGCAAGAGCTATGAAACATGCATAGTTAGAAAAGCAAGAGAGACCATTTTCACACCCAACTTAAATGTATATCCACATACAGAAATGTGTTGAGTAGCTAACCAATGAGAGGATCACAGGACTAGTCCCGAAGAATAGCCCCCCTTTATCAACAAGGGACACATTCCAATCTGTTCTTCCTGATTCTCAGACTGTGGAAAATGGAAGTGTTTGGACTTCATCAAGTAAAATCTCTTCAGGCATAACAGTTGATTATTTAAGGTCAAAATGTACAAGCGGGAAAAATCATCATAACAGATGCAGAGCAGAAGTACAGAGACCAGTGCCAAGTACGTCATGAGGGTTGTTCTGAAGTCACATTGTTGCTTTGACTTTTTTATACCCCTCTTCGTCAGTACCCAAAATATTAAGAAAACAAGTCATCACACTACCAGGAAAATGACATAGAACTTTGCACTATCATAGCAACCCCAGTTCTAGGTCCAAGGGAACATACCTCTTAATCCGAGCTACCGCTTGTTTCTGTACAGCCTAAAACCGAAAGAACAGAAGAGACAAATTACTTCACTTTGGAGCTATCTGCAGACGGGTCATAGTAAATGCTTGATTTCACATTCATTTTACTCACGTAGTGGAATCTAGTTATAGTTTGTTTTGATGAAATGAGAGCAGCACCTGTGGAACTCAGACCTTTCTCTTTACAATGGAGAACCTTAGAGGAATATTTAAAAATGAGTGCCCTGATACCAAAGAACGTGGTGGCTCAGGCCTGTGATTTACTTTTGTTTGGACTATAAAATACCCTAGCTGCTCTTAGATAACTTTTGGAAAATGTTTCAATGTCTAAGTATACTAAAATTAGTAAAATCAGGGGAAAGTAAAGATAGTGAGCTAGACATCAGATGTTTGGGACTTGGAATGAAGTTTTAAATTAGGGTTAGGGTAACTATTAGATGAATGGTAGGCAAATTTGTGTTTATGCCCTCTCTGGATTTGTATGTAATTTCATATCCTTTCAACAGAAACCGACAGGAGAGATCAGAGTCAAAGATGATCAAAGGTCAACCAGTCCAACAAACAAACCTGTCATCCATATTTAATGTATGTGTTCCTGTTAGGGACATTTCTTTCGGTTGACTTCAAGTAAAGTGAATATTGTTTTCTTAATTCACTCTGATGGGAACTAATTCACTTGGTCTACTTCAGTTGCTTGAACAGAATGTCATAATATATGTGAAGGAAGAGTTGAAGAGGTTCAAGAGAATGCTGACTTCAGATATCCCAAAAGGCTTTGGAAGACAGAAGGACTGTGAGGATCTTTTGAATCTTGAAGTTCTGAAGCAAGCAAGCGGTGCCAAAGAGGGTGCTCTGCAGATCACACTGTATATCCTGAGGAACATGAACCAGAAGGAGCTTGCTGACACACTGGAAATTAGTAAGATTTGTCTGATTTCACTCTTGAATGCTACATAATGAGGAGCATTTAAGCAGCTGTATTTAGCTGTTTCACATAGTGATACTAACACATTTTAGACGTTAGCAATTTTGTCAAGTAGGTTATGTGTTGTTGATCAATAAAACATGGATATTAATATATAACCAGTGACACAAAATATATTATCAGTTGCACCAGTGTGCAAATCCCTATGAGGCACTTTATTATATACAGCATTTGAACACAATCAAACAATACTGCAGGCATTTAAATAGCTATAATATTAATGTTCTTTACCAATATCCTCTGTTTTAGTTCATCATCCAGATGAGTTTGCTGTGATTTTCCAACGTGAACTCAACGCGAATCTGAAGAAGTTTCAGTATGTTTTCGAAGGGATACCTCAACAAGGAAGATCAACACTTCTCAATAAAGTTTACACTGAGCTCTACATAACAGTGGGTGGAAATGGAGAAGTCAATAATGAACATGAGGTGAGACAGATAGCAAAAGCAACCAGGAAACAAGCAAGACCCGAGGTTGCTCTCAAATGTAATGACATCTTTAAACCTTTAAATGGACAAAACAAACATATCAGAACTGTACTTACAACGGGAGTTGCTGGCATTGGAAAAACAGTTTGTGTGCAGAAGTTCATTCTGGACTGGGCTGAAGGAATAGCAAGTCAGGATATCCAATTTCTATTTCTATTCCCATTTCGGGAGCTCAATGTGTTGAAAACAGAGAACCACAGTTTGACTGATTTCCTTAATCATTTTTCAATGGTAACCAATAAATCAATAATCTCCAACTACAACCAATACAAAGTTATGTTAATCTTTGATGGTCTGGATGAGTGCCGACTGCCCCTAGACTTCAAGAACAACAGGATCTGTTGTGATGTGACAGAGTCAACCTCAGTGGATGTGCTGCTGACAAACCTCATCAAGGGAAATCTGCTTCCCTCTGCTCTCCTCTGGATAACTACCCGGCCTGCAGCGGCCAATCAGATTCCTGCTGGGTGTGTTGACCAGGTGACAGAGGTACGTGGTTTCAATGATCTACAGAAAGAGGAGTATTTCAGAAAAAGATTCAGTGATGAGGACCTGGCCAGCAGAATCATCTCGTACATTAAGACATTAAGGAGCCTCCACATCATGTGTCACATACCAGCCTTCTGTTGGATTTCTGCTGTAGTTCTTGAACAAATGCTGACACAAGGAGGAGAAGAGTTGCCCAAGACTCTCACTGAGATGTACACACATCTTTTTGTGTTTCATATTAAACGGAATCATGAAAAGTATCCTGGGAAAGAAGAGACAGATCCCAATTGGAATATAAACAATGTTCTGTCACTCGGAAAGCTGGCTTTTCAACAGCTTATGAAAGGCAATCAGATTTTCTATGAAGACGACCTGAAAGAGTGTGACATTGATATAAAAGAAGCATCAGTGTACTCAGGAGTGTGCACACAGATCTTTAAAGAGGAAACCGGGTTGTACCAGGACAAAATGTACTGCTTTGTACATCTGAGCATTCAAGAGTTTCTAGCTGCTGTGTATGTGTTTCTCTCATTTATTAACAACAATAACAATCTAATAGCTAAACCACACTACAGTAATTACAGTAACATTGAAACAATGTTCGGAGACAAGCCTGAAGTGGGGTTCTACAAAAATGCTGTGGATAAAGCTATGGACAGTAAAGCTGGACACTTGGACCTTTTCCTCCGTTTCCTTCTGGGCCTCTCACTGGAGGCAAATCAAAAGCCCTTACGAGTACTACTGAAACAGACCAGAAGCAGCTCACAGAACCATGAAGAAACAATCAAGTACATCAAAAAGAAGATCAGGGAGAATCCCTCTTCCGAGAGGTGCATCAATCTGTTCCATTGTCTGAATGAATTGAAATACCACTCTATGCAGTACATCCAAAGATGTCTGACTTTAGGGGGTCTCTCCAGAGAAGAACTGTCACCTGCCCAGTGGTCTGCTCTGGTCTTTGTGTTGCTGACTTCAGAAGAGGAGCTGGAGGTTTTGGATATGAAGAAATACTCAAAATCAGAGGAAGGTCTTCTAAGGATGCTGCCAGTGATCAAGACCTGCAGAACAGCTTTGTAAATACAAAACACAATAATAATATTAAAATGTGTTATGGCCTATGGTCCAGTAATAACATTTAACTCTCAGATATCCAGTTCCCTTATTGAACGAAATCCTTATATATTTACTTAAACCATCAATGATTGTCTATCACTTTAATAATAGAGCATTCAATATAGAATAGAATAAAACATAGAATGTTATGTTTGAAAGTATGATCTACAGTGTAGTCAATAAGACAATGATACAATCAATAGAGGGTACTCTATTTTTTCTCTATAGGCTGGCAGGCTGTGGAATCACAGAGAAAGGCTGTGCTTCCCTCATATCAGCTCTGAAGTCAAAACCCTCAAGTCTGAAACAACTGGATTTCAGTGACAATGATCTGCAGGATAACAGAGTGATGCAAGATCTACAGTGTAGACTGGAGATTCTGAGGTGAGTAAGGGTATGTGTTTGTCTTAGATTAATATGTGAGTAGCAGTTTTTAAATAATTCTGAATTTCTTTGCAGGTTCTATGACTGTCTTATCACCGAGGAAGGATCTGTGTCCCTGAATTCGAACCCCTCACACCTGAAAGAACTGGATCTGAGCTACAATGACCTGAAATATTCAGGAGTGAAGCTGCTCGCTACTTTCCTGCAGGATCCACAAGCTAAACTGGAGGCTATTAGGTGAGTCATAAGAGACCACTCTATCCTTTCCTTTTCAAAAAAGTCCAAACCTTTTGACTTTTTTGGAAAGGAAAGATTAAGGTACAGTGGTCTCTTATTTTTTTCAAGAGCTATATATGTTCCTCACACATGGAGGGGTTTTGTGTACATTTCACTTAGTGAAAACATCAACTTTTTGCAGGTTGTCAGTGTGTCTGGTCACAGTGGAAGGCTGTACTTTTCTGGCCTCAGCTCTGATGTCAAACCCCTCACACCTGAATTAACTGGATTTGAACTACAATCACCCAGGAGAGTGAGCCACACTGGAGACTGGAGAAACTCAAGTACAGTGGGGTAAAAAAGTATTTAGTCAGCCACCAATTGTGCAAGATCTCCCACTTAAAACGACGAGGCCTGCAATTTTCATCATAGGCACACTTCAACTTAGAGAGACAAAATGAGAAAAAAAATCCAGAAAATCACATTGTAGGATTTTTTATGAATTTATTGGTAAATTATGGTGGAAAATAAGTATTTGGTCAATAACAAAAGTTCATCTCACTACTTTGTTGTACACCCTTTGTTGGCAATGACAGAGGTCAAACGTTTTCTGTAAGTCTCCACAAGGTTTTCACACTGTTGCTGGTATTTTGGCCCATTCCTCCATGCAGATCTCCTCTAGAGCAGTGATGTTTTGGGGCTGTCGCTGGGCTACACGGACTTTCAACTCCCTCCAAAGATTTTCTATGGGGTTGAGATCTGCTGACTGGCTAAGCCACTCCAGGACCTTGAAATGCTTCTTACGAAGCCACAGGTGTGTTTGGGATCATTGTCATGCTGAAAGACCCAGCCACATTTCATCTTCAATGCCCTTCCTGATGGAAGGAGGTTTTCACTCAAAATCTCACAATACATGGCCCCATTCATTCTTTCCTTTACACGTATCGGTTGTCCTGGTCCCTTTGCAGAAAAACAGCCCCAAAGCATGATGATTCCACCCCCATGCTTCACAGTAGGCATGGTGTTCTTAGAATGCAACTCAGCATTCTTTTTCCTCCAAACACGACGAGTTGCGTTTTTACCAAAAAGTTATATTTTGGTTTCATCTGACCATATGACATTCTCCCAATCCTCTTCTGGATCATCCAAATGCGCTCTTGCAAATCAGATGGGACTGGACATGTACTGGCTTAAGCAGGGGGACACGTCTGGCACTGCAGGATTTGAGTCCCTGGCGGCGTAGTGTGTTTCTGACGGTAGCCTTTGTTACTTTGGTCCCAGCTCTCTGCAGGTCATTCACTAGGTCCCTCATGTGGTTCTGGGATATTTTATGATCATTTTGACCCCACAGGGTGAGATCTTGCGTGGAGCCCCGAATCAAGGGAGATTATCAGTGGTCTTGTATGTCTTCCATTTTCTTATAATTGCTCCCACAGTTGATTTCTTCCCACCAAGCTGCTTACCTATTGCAGATTCAGTCTTCCCAGCCTGGTGCAGGTCTACATTTTTGCTTCTGGTGTCCTTTGACCGCTCTTTGGTCTTGGTCATAGTAGAGTTTGTAGTGTGACTGTTTGAGGTTGTGAACAGGTGTCTTTTATACTGAGAACAAGTTCAAACAGGTGCCATTAATATAGGTAACGAGTGGAGCAGAGGACAGAGGAGCCTCTTAAAGAAGTTGTTACAGGTCTGTGAGAGCCAGAAATCTTGCTTGTTTGTAGGTGACCAAATACTTATTTTACTGTGGAATTTACCAATAAATTCAATAAAAATCCTACAATGTGATTCTCAGATATTTTTTTTCTCATTTTGTCTCTCATAGTTGAAGTGTACCTATGATGAAAATTACAGGCCTCTCATCTAAGTGGGAGAACTTGCACAATTGATGGCTGACTAAATACTTTTTTGCCCCACTGTAGGTGCTCTCGATGTTTTCCCAATATCTAATGAGTGCTATGAAGTTCTCAGGTTAGTAAGGATTAGTCATGTTGTGCTGTGTATATTCATGTTCATAATCTTTTTTTGATCTGTTCTGTGTTTTGTATTAAGAGATAAATTACTATAACAACTGAAGCATTAAAGCCATAAAAACATGTCAGTGAATGACAGTCTGCTTTCATCTTTTTCCATAGTTTAGAGCATGTTGCAGAGTGTAGGTTGAAATCAGAGCTGAATAAATGTAAATTATTTTAATGCAAGAACCCACATGGACTGTGTGTGAACTTTTGCAGGGATGTGATTTTGTGTCCCTTAGCTCTGTGTTTGCGTATGCATGTGTTTGTGTGCGTTTATTTTTTTCTATACCTGTGAAGACTAAAACATGGATAGTTTCAATATTTTTCCAGTTCTCTATATTTTTGACAAGGGAGAGAATAGCTCACTCTGTTCTTTACCATTGCATGAGTAACAGGGAATGTAGTTCACCATCAGACTGATAGTTTGGGAGTCAAATCACTTTGGGGGATCTTTCTGTGTGGTAATATGAAATACCTAACAACTTTTATAGAAAAAAATATCCCAGTAATAGAAAATATTTAATTAAATGTTTAGCTTTACCAATTGAAGTTTACCTATTGAAGTTGCAACATTGCGTCATCTGGCTGTTGTCTGTACAAATCAGCTGGAGATTTGCAATCAGACAATTTTTCACTCAGATTCGATGTGGTTGGACTATTGTAAAGGAGTTGGAAAGATATTTAATTTGTAATTGCAATGGATATAATGATAGCAGAATTTCTGTGTAGGCAATACAATTTAAACTAGTTTTAAAATTTATTCACACATTGCTATTAGCTGCTTTTTATAAGTGTGTTAAACACTTAATGTAAATTGTAAATAAAAATGACTCAGAAGTGCAACTGCTCTGAAAGAGGAATTAAGATAATTTCTATTGATCCTGTGGGGCTAAATTTCATGATCATCTCCTGTACTCATTTTTTAATTTCTGGTGCGACAGATTGCAAAAAATATTTACTAATAAATAATATTCTCAAACTGTGTTTTAACCTGCTCTTTTTACATGACTGTCACAGTGCTGGGAGTAGGACACACGGGAAAAGACGTGGCAGTTGTAATAATCCACTGTTTTATTGAAAATAAAGAAACCAAAATGTTAGCAGCTTACCGTGACTTGGTATTGGCAACCAGATGCAGCAAAAAAAAAAAAAAAAAAAAAAAAACATAATGATCCACACCAAGTGTGGGCAAACATTCACATAAATGGGTTCCCCAACTGGAAGCAACGATTTACACCTGCCTCCAACTGGGGAGACCAAACTTAAATAGAGATGCCTAGAGGCACCTTTTTCTGTCCTGTCCTGACTGTGGCCCCAGCTCAGTGCAGAGATGGCTAGGGGCATAGCCAGGACGTGACAGTGACAGCTATGTGCTCATTACATTTCTGTGAAGTTGAATGGGCTTTTTTTTCAACTCATCAGGCTTTGGTTGGGCTGGGCTTGAGATCTTAGGCTCAATGAAAGCTTTACCTCCATCATATTCCTGATTGTATAAGGAAATAAATAAAGTTATTTGCAGGAAAATATGGAAATTGCAAGTTCATGTTTATCAGAGCAGAGTGGGAGTGTGAGCAATCGCGTTCTGGTTCTGTAAGCATAAGAGGTGCATACTTTTTCCTCTCACCACACTACAACCTTTGCACTTCGGTCTCAAGTATAATGTTGTGCAAATTATAAGCACCTGATGGACTAAATTGCCTATACTGCAATTAGGTGTGACGGGCAGGATCAGACACATGCTGAGATATAAGCATCCCATTCTAAAACATTAAAGAATTTGATTTATTACAAATTACCTGACCATCACCTGGTGTAGATTTTAAAAAAAATGAAACTGTCCGCCTGACTGAAACTAAAAAAGTAAAACTTTTACACTTGTACAACCATTGGTAAGCTGGAAATTGAGTTTTTGACGAACCGCCTAAGCAGAGTGAGTGAGTACCCCTAGTTAAATAGCATAGTAGTTAGAGATGCATACCTGCAACCAATAGGTCCCGCATTCAAATCTTGTCGCAGCAAATTATGCATTAGGATATGTTTCTGATTGACAAAATATTCGCTGGCTACAGCAATCAGTAGTTGCTTTATAGTAGGGCTAAAATAAAACTGTTCATGGTTATATTGCAACTACTTCTGGTGGATTTTTGAAGTACGCATCCATTCATGATATTTGGGTCAGGATAGACAAAAATGTTCTTGGTAAGCTTATTACTGGCTGATAAACTGTTAAAACTGCCAGTGGCAAAAGCCATATGTTTCACAGATGTGGTGGAGATAAACCTAATAAGAAATGATCTAATGTCGACATGCTATATCGACACTTGGCTGACGTATAGTACCGTGGCATAGTAGTTAAAGACACAGCTATTCACATGGGAGACCCAGGTTTGAGACCATTGAGGGCATCAACATTTGCCACTTTTAATTGCGGGCTGGCTGAACTAGGGTTGACTGGTTCCTTTTCTGGTTCAGTAACATCTGGGTCTGTTAAAAAACAATTCAATTATATGTGATTATCCTTTATTTTGGTGTATGATGGGAATTAAATTTTTTTGAATTCATGGAAGACCTCTTATAGAAGTTTATCACCTTAAAATGACCTATTTTGGTTGGTCTCATGCACTTCAAATGTCCTTCATCTCACATAGAGATGTTGATCTCTACGTTTCATACATAGACATCCTCGTAGACAAACCAAATGCTGACAAGCATGTTGATATGTATGCATCTGTTTGTGCGTGTGATTTTGTTAAACATGGTCTGCGAATGTGTGTATATTTTAGAGTGTCTGTCTGTATCTTCTGAGTGTGTTGAAAATACAGAATATGAGATTAAATAAAAATATCAATCATAATGATTTGTAAAATGGTCTTGTTGTCACCCATTAGATGCTTGTATGCTTACACTGGACACCAACACAGCAAACAGGAACCTATCTGTCTGAGGACAACAGAAAGGTGACATGGAGGTGAGAGGAGTAGCTATATCCTGATCCCCCAGAGAGATATGAACACAATAGACAGGTGCTGTGTAGAGAGGGTCTGTTAGGACGCTGTTACTGGGAGGTAGAGTGAAGTGGCACTAATAGGAGGGACATATAAAGGAATCAACAGGAGAGGAGTGTGTAGTGACTGTGGACTTTGATACAATACCAAATCCTGGAGTCCATGATGTGATGGTGACCGATACTATGCCAGGCACAATAAGAGAACTGACATCCCCGTCACTTCCTCAGAGTCACACAAAGTAGCAGTGTACTTGGACTGGCCAGCTGGCATTCTGTCCTTCTCCAGGCTCTCCGCAGACCAACATGTTTACCTCCCACAACACATTCACTGAGCCCCTCTATCCAGGGATTAGGGTTTGTTCTGACACCTGTGTCTCTGTGTCTGACGGGCCCTGTTTGAAACTCAACATGTTGTTTCACTCTAATCATTGCCTAGAAGAATACATTTAGTAATGAGTAATTACAAAATGTTATTGTAAATATTCCCGATTAAAGACCACGAAGCATGTAACCTGTAAACTAGGGTCAATAATCAGTAGAATGAATCATCACAATTATCGGGCTGTCTGGAGTGCATCTTTAATTGATACCAGCTGTATGCTATACGGTACCTCATACAGCACAAGATAGCAAAGTACCACTCCTCTGTGTTGTGTTCTTTGTTCAGAGTTCAACACTTATGTGATGTGCTAAGTTTCTAATGCCCATCATCTCTCAATCCTTTACTGACATTTGTTATTCCTGGGATTCCATAGGCAGTCAAACTAATGTGACAAAAAAGACAACTTTTCCAGTTGGTGTACCTAGAAGGTACGCATAAATAATATGTAAAACAATAATACAGTAAGACAGTCCACATCACAAGTAAATGTATTCAGATTATACAGAAGCTGTGTTGTATGGTTTTACAAACATCAGCAAAAATAATAATATCCTTTTATATTTACTAATATCTAAATTGGGTTTTACAGAACTGTGTGTGTGGAGCCAAGAACTCAAGCGGTGACATTATACCAGGCGATATAAAATTAGGATATAGAATATACTTATGTGATTGGAAGACAGATAGTGGAGAGGATGTGCAGAAGGTTAGGTCTAATGTACTGTATATATGTAAAATCCAAAAACATTTCGAGGACATGTAAGGACTATGGAAGTCCAACATTTTGGACTCATGCAAATAAATAACTTTCCCCTGACTTCCGGGTTTTATGATTTTGTTCATGGATCAAAAGTTGACGGAATCTAACAGATTTTTGATGATGTCGGGTCCTGGTTGGGGGCCTCTAGGCATCTCTGTCTGCAGTACTGCTTTTTGTTCTCCCCAATTAGAGACAGCTGCGTCTTGTTGTCTCTAATTGGGGACCCTATTTATGTTGCCCTTTGGGTTTTGTTGTTTATGTTGCTCTGCTTCAGTTCATGGTCATACTCTCCTTTAGTTATTTTTTTGTTCAGTTTAGAAACATTAAAAAGATGTCTGCCCTCCACTCTGCTCCTCTGTCCTGCCTCCTCAGCCCTGACAGATGAGTACATTCTTTAAAAGGAAATATAAGTGAAATATAAGCATTAAATCATTTCCTTTGCCTTCTGTCAGCCAACAAAATAAATCAAATAATGTATTTAACTTTTCCATTAATCATTTACTTACCTTCATATCCTTTAAATAATATACTCATCTAATAGCTTTGCACTTTGATATTTGAGTTTTCAAAGCAACTTAGTTGTCCAAGCGTGCATCAGTTAGAAAAACTTCAAAATTATTGGATGTGTCAAGTGGAACATTCTCAAATGCTGAACATGGACAAAATGCATCGCCAAAAAGGAACAAAAGTCAAAGCTAACTGATAAGGATAGGCAGGCACTTGACAGGATAGTTGGTCAATGGACTCAAACCAAAGCCTTGAAAATGATCACAGAATTCAGCACCTCTGTGACCATGTCTCAAGCTGGAATTAATGGCAAGGCTGACATTCAGAAAACAAATGTCAAGTGCAAAGTATAAATATACGTAACTTGATGTAAGGTTAGCTTCCTGTTCCGGTGATGTCCAAGAACAAAAGTTATGCAACCAGAAAGCTGTGTTGTGTTAAGTTTCCCAAGCCTACGTTCTCTCAGGGCACAAAACGTGGACACTTGTCTGGTGGAAACAGGCATTACGATCTGATGAGTCATCTTTTACCCCATTTGCTACATAGGAGAGGTTTACGTGTCACGGTCCTGGCCAGCTGGGGCCATTCCGTTCCATGTTTTCTGTTTTTCTCTGATCTGTCTTGTCCTTGTTTCAGTTGATCAGTATATTTTGTTCACCTGTGTTTTGCCCTCACCTGTTTCTGTTCTCCTCGTTAGTCTGTGTATTTAGTTCAGTCAGTTTCTCCCTGCCTTTGTTGGGTCATTGTTTTGTCATGTCCATGTTTGATCTGATCCTGCTCACCTGGTTTCCGTTTGTTTTTTTGTAAGTGCACAGCACTCTGTTTTGTTTTACTTGGTATTTAGTTTGATTAAAGTCTTCCCCTGCATCTGCCACCATCTCCCTTTTTGGATTCCCTGCGACTCGCCTGACATTACGTTTGGAGAAAGCCAAAGGATGCCTTCAGGTCATAATGTCTACTGCCAACTGTTAAACATGGTTGGGGGGAGTCATCTCGTAAAAATCATTGGGTCTGATTGACTGCTCTGTTTGGTGCTATAACAGACAAGGAAAACAATGCCAAGTGTACCATATGGTTCAAACATTATTTTCCCATTAATACAGGCTGATGGATTATGCCTACCAATTTAATATGCCAAAATTACTGTAAAACGAGACGTGCATTGGACAATATTTTTCTTTCAAGGTAACATGACTCCAGTAAATGTATTCCAGCTTCCATCTCAGTATATAATTTTTCATTCTGACTGACTGGACCCAACCACACAACTACCACTTTGATTGAGAAACGTAAACAACAAATACGCAGCGTATGTTAAATGTCATGGTATATCGTCATATGTAAACCTTTTAGATTGGAATTTTAAAAGTATTTAGAAAATAACATTCAAGTCTTTTTTTTCACCTCCCAGAAAATACATATACATAAAAAATGTGGGTAATAGAACACTCGACTGTCCATGCCCATCCCTACTGACCACCTCTCAAAGTACTGGTACAATCACCTGGGAATCACTAATCTTCTCCCTAGCATTCATGTTAATCGGAACTGAAGGTGCAATGCTGAGTTTTACCCGGTTCTGTAGGTAGCACCATCTCTGTACAAAATCTATATTGGATGGAACAAGGAAGATGACAAGTAAATATATATTTTTCTTTGGGTTTCTTTTAGCTACTGTGTACGTTACAATAATCCTTACTAAGATAAGGTCCATAATAAGGTGAGACCCTTGTATGTACATTAAATTACGGTGACATTATTTAAAACAATAAAACCTACTCAGATGATCAACTATTTGTAAAACACCTGTTTAACCTCCTGAGACATTTGTCCCAGGTACTTTTCAGTTAACATTTATATTGCGGTTGCTAACAGGACTTTCATCTGTAATTTATCTCCTGATACTCTGTTACACCCACATTTATTGTAACATGAATAATAATAATGAGAGCAAGGACTGAGCAGGAACTCTTATCTCCTGGCTGGATCCAAGCCCAGGTGCTACCCGTCACCTTAACGACACAATCAGCTCCGCCTGTCCCCAAACCGCCAATAAAAACACAAACGGAGGGACGTAACAAAATAGTGTTGCGTTGTCTGGAAGGGTGAATGATGTGGCACTAGTGATAGCGAAATGAGGCTTTCTGAATCTCCAAGGCTTTCCAGGCAATTGTGCCGCACATTACTCTAGACCTCATTCAACACAGTGCATACTAGTGACACCATTGGTAAAAGAATTTCAAGCAAACAAATCATAAATTAACTAGGTGATGGGAGTATCCCCATGCTTATGGTAGCTAGATTACTAGTACTGAAGCTACCACAAATTATCGTAATTGCACATTATAATGTGCTAAGACTGTAGTAACAATCATCATTAGGCCAGGTACTATTCATTATTTAGTACAAACATATTTTTCACCAAGCAACACAGTAGAAACTTGAACACAGGACCTTGTGAATCCGCAGCCATGCACACAACCCACTACTCCATATAGCTAATGCTGTATGTGGGTTGACTAAAATGACTGCAAATAAGGGACAACTGAAATATAGAGGGACACTTTTGTGCATGCTCCTGAAGGGAATCAGGGAGTGTGGAAGAGTTTCTGTAAACAGGTGAGAAAAATGAATGTCCTTTTGTCACTGCTCTGAAAAGAATCCTAAACAAAACCTACTTACACACTCCTCTGCACAAACATGTGAAAGAAAATACAACAACTCTTCGTGATCTCCACGAATAAACTCTCAACATCTACTTCAACAAGCTCTCCATACTCTTAGAAACAACCAACCAATGACAACCCACAAAAGAAGGAATGTTTTGCTTCCTTAAATCCACAATCCAAATCCAACACAAAAGGCGAAGTGATTTCGTTGGTCTGCAGATGAGTGAGGCCTCGTCTGTCATTGATCATGTGGTTCTCAGATAACAATACACGCCTGGGTGTGCAGCTTCAGTGGGAATTACCTTACATACTCAACAGACATAACATCACTGCGGCACTGGCTGTTGTTGATCTGGCAGGTGTTGATCTGGCTGGTGTTGATCTGGCTGGGATTGTGTTGTCTAGGTGGATGCAGGTTGTGGCACTGGCTGGTGTTGATCTGG
>JACXGJ010001755.1:0-76845 GCA_016801105.1 Esox niger
TGGAAGGAATGTTTGGACATTTCTAGACTAAATCTGCCATCTAGTGGTGTAAGATACAAATCACAGTACTTCAGTAAACCACCAGTACTGTAGTTGTCTTCACATTCAGTCTACATTCCTCTGTTACCACCAATGCGTAGTAGGAATCCCCAGGGTTGTGTCATCTCTTCCTGACAATAGTTATCATGGTTAGGCCTTTAATTTGTATTGCTCTTTTGATATTTTAAACCTTTTTTCCACCAATAACCAAGCCTATACAGACACAGATCATTTTTAAAGGAGACCAGGCCATGAAGGCAACAGCAATCAAGACCACATTTCTACAAACTTATTAACAAACAATGCAGCTCAATGTTCCCTTTTTCAATTGCATTTACGTTAGTTGCCATTATTGCTACGGGTAGGGTGCTCTGCACTTGGCGGAAAACCGGCTGAACATCAGTCAGGATGTTTTTATGAAGCAGTACTTTCTTTGGCCTGGAGTTGAATAGGGATTCAAAGAGTTGGAGAAGTTGCTAATAGCGCAATAGGGATTCCCATCTGAAGGGTCTTCTGCTGTTGTCTTTAAGAGGTAGGAATCCAAATAGTCCGGGCCTGCAAACTCTACTGTCTGATGTTTCTAAAGCTTTATGGGGATCAACATGTTTCTTACCTTATTTTACCAGTTAAAATCTAATTATTACTTATAACAGCCTGGCAGTATTCAAAAGACCTAGGATGGATGTGGGGACTAACTGTAATGGATTCTATCTTTAATGAGCTCGGGCCCAGAGAACACGCTGGTGTTTCTGGATCTTTTTAATATCAGGTTTCTTCTTTGCATGGTAGAGTTTTAACTTGACTTTGTGGATGCAGCGACAAACTGTGTTTTCAGAAGTGTTTTCGGATTATGGTTTTCAGAAGTGTTCCTGAGCCCATGCAGTTATATCCACTACTTTTCAGTTTCAACATTTGATACGTTGTCTTTGTACAATTTTGTATTGATTATCTGGTTTAAATGATTAGCAATTTTTTGCATTTAGTTTTATTTCCATTTAACACTGTATCCAACTTTTTTAGAAATTGGGTTGTAGTTCTCTTTGACTGTATTCAGATAAAAATCTTAATCAGACACTTGTTTCTTAGGGCTCTAAAGGATGTCCAGCCTGCGGACACATTTGGTCATCTAGCTTTAGCTCCAAATCAATTTCTCGTTCTGAAATAGTCTGCTAACAGAAAGACAACCAGGAAGCTGTGTTGTAGAGACAGCTATGTTGAACAGGCCTCTGGTCACCACTGGGTGTCCCTCTGGTTCTGCTGATAGTCAGTGAGTTCCTAAACCTACATAAACCTGGCTAACCCAGAACTGAAGTCTCATGTGATTGGTGGCCTTCGCTCAAAGGCTCTTACATCAGATTCTGACAGCATCCTAAACAACACTTGCAATTAGGACTAGATGATGAGGTCTGTAGTCTGGTTTTATTGGACATCAGTCAAAAGCATTGGGGTGAATGACATTATCTTGATCTCTGGAGTCAATCAGGCTATTCTACTAATATATAGCCCATGCAGAGTTAAATTATTCATATTTTCTGTTATTAGGAAATATTTTTGAAAAGTATTCCTACAATTGAGAATTGGATTAATTGGTGCCAGGAATGTTTCCAATCCCGGTGGTCATATGGTCAGGAAAAAATGTTTAGTCTAAGCTATAGTTACTTCTGTCGTTTTTTTATCAAAGAGCGTGGCCATTTGTTTGAATACGTTGAGGTTTAGTTTTCTTTCCCTCCAGAAGCAGATCTGTGATGGTATACAGTTATGTCCAATGAAACCAGTCTGTACTGCAGATCTTGTGCTCTGATACCTGTACGTTCAAAAATGAGGTGTAACTACAGGTCTTTTAGCCACCCACAATAAATCTCAGAAGCCCATCATCAGAGAGAGAGAGAGAGAGAGAAAGAGAGACAGAGAGAGAGAGAGAGAGAGAGAGAGAGAGAGAGAGAAAGACACGGGCCCCGGCTAACTCCTTCAGCCACCCCCACCCCGCGCCATCATTGTGAAACACTGGACTTCCTGTGTTTGTGTGAAACTTCCTACTCATGAAGTGCTTTGGCACCTCATTGTGAGCCGTGATGCACATACGTGCTATTACTTTAGAGTTGATTAAGGAGCTACATGCCAAGTCTAAGGTAGTCAGTCAGAGAGCAATAACAACTACCAGGACTAGAGATGATGAGACGCAGATGAGATGCAGATGAGACGTAGATGAGACGCAGATGAGACGCAGATGAGAGGCAGTCAATCGTTTAATAATTGTCTACCTAACATTATGCAATTGTCATTGTTTGTTCTAACATTTTTAAGTTACATTTTGTTACTTGATAGCAATAATCTCTGACACTTTCTTCAGTACCAAGTTAGGACTATTGAATGTTTTGTTAAGCCAGGGCTGCACATGTATGCATCTCTTGTTTTTAAACCAGTAACATTTTGAGCTAATGCAGGGTATGACAATTAAAATGCCTGTCAAGCTATTTTCAGGGGGTGTTGTTATCACTTGCCTTAGTTGGGCTTGCTGGGAGTGGGACACACTTTCTATGCATACCTAGAATACAAGCAGACACACACACCTCCAGAACACTGCAACCTAGGTCAGCAGCCACAGCGGAAAAACCTGTTCATCTTTAACACTTCACCATAGCATCAGCATGAGAAAACACAACCCAGACAATTAAATTAATCCATAAGAGCAATAAAAATGTTTAAACGGTCTGTTAAAACTTCAATGTGTTATTTTTCACCCTGGGTGTACCCCGAGGTGAAATGAATAAAATAATATCAGTAGTAGCCCCAGTCTTCAAATCAGTAATTGTGTTGAATTAAGATAAGAGGGTTAGGGTTAGGGTTAGGGTTAGGGTGAGGATAGAGAGAAGCCCTTCCACTGAGTGAGTGCCATGCATGGCCTAATGTAATGGGGTGCAGAGGGTCTTATCAGTACCTAACATCTAAAGAGCTCCCTGCGGTTCACCTCAGTTCAAACACTACTGGATCACATATACAGCTCCGGAAAAAATTAAGATACCGCTGCACCTTTTTCTATCCTTTCCAAAAAGGCTTAGAGTGAAGAAAACAAGGGTTAAAATTAAGAAACCACTGCAAATTGACCGCTTCTGCTCCTCACTCAAAACCTACCTTTTCAACTTTTTTGGAAAGGAAAGAAAAAAGCGCAGTGGTCTCTTAATTTTTTTGCAGAGCTGTATATACGGTATATATACACACACACTTTATTGTCATGATGTACTCATTGTAAAATATTCTAATATGTGTCTTTTTCACTATTTAGAAATGAAAGAACTTCATCTATCTAGTCCCCTGAGTTAAAGATGTCATAAGAAGTCATTGAAAATGTTTTCAAAGTGTTACATTTATACCCATAGCCCTTGGATGTAATAAATACAAGATTGTGAGTGCACTTGTTGGTTGGATTTGCCAATAAAATTTGATGTGTTTTGAGTCATGTTTGGATAATGGAAACTCAATGCTAAATCATTTCAGTTGCTATTTTGTAGACAGTTTTATTGTATAAATATGTGATCTCATTCATGTGAATCCAACCATGATTATGATTATGAATGAGGTTTTGAGGCACAAATTATTATTGGTAATGGTAAGGGGTTTTCAGGAAAAATAAAATCATGATGTTTCCTAACCATGGCTGTATCAGGTGGATTCATTAAAAGTTGTCCAAAATAGTGTACCTCCTCACTTAGAAAAATGATGACACCAGCCATCAATCATTAGTCCCTTTTACAAAACAGGTCAAGGTGGTCATTAGGTTCCCCAATTGTATCCACTGTATGCAGTTACTTTCCATATTTTGTGATATCCAATTTGTTACCACGGGTTCATTGTAGGAACTCTGAGTAGGCACTAGAGAGCTGAAGATCCGGACATCCTCCGAAACAAATCCTGCCAAGCCACGCTGATTTATTTTCACACTGTGTGCTTGGAGAATAAAGGTCCTCAGGGTAACAACAATTAGCTTGTAGGCACCAGTCCTGCAGCAAAATCATTACAGCATGCTGTGACAAGGCAAACATGGGGGATATTCCCTCCCACCAAATCAGAAGGGGCCAATTAACACCATTCATTATGAGAGCATATGAACATTGTAGCATGAATCCATGTTGCAGTGCCTTAGAACCCTTGTTTCGATGCATTAAATTCATGTGTCAAACTAAAGAGGATCACCACTGAAAAGTTACTTTTGTGTGAATGTACAAACAGGCACCTTGACGTCGGGTCACTGTGGTCAAGAGGGCAGCGTGCACGTGTGCGGTTTAAGGGAGAGGGAGAGTTAGGGGAGGTTGGGGTCTGTAGGCATGGCCCAGGATTGATCACACTGTTTTGGGTTGCGAGGGAGCCCCCGTCCCGACCCTTGTCCCCACCCCTGTTCCTCTCCAGGCCCACCCGTACTGTGCACCGCAGCCCCCAAGCCCAGGCCAACCCAACTTCAAACATGCCGTGTTATGGTGATGTATGGAGATGGCCAGGCAGCACTTTCAACTGAGTCAGGCCAGGTCCATCAAAGGATTTATCTCCTCACAAGATTAAAGGGGGCCAAGCAGTCTGCCAAACAAAGGCTAAGGCCGAGGGTCAACCCAGGCCTCAGCGTGAGAGATTTATACAGAGGCTTGCTTCACATAGTAGACATTGTAGCCTTCCCAGCCCCTTATGACATCTCTTCACCTAAACTTCTATACTGACCAGACCTGCTCCAATATGCTGAGAATTCACTTTGGTATGTCCGCAAAGTGTCATCCAAACACGATCATTGTTAGACTACAAATATTTGTTAGAATAGGAGAAAAACGTAACTCTTAGAACAGAATTCCTTTAATCCAAACACACATATAGGCATACATACAGTCAATACATATTATCTTTTGAAATGTTGCTAAATTAAATTAGAGGTAGAATTAGGTCATCTAATCATCTTCAACGAGAGACGTTTTTCTTTAAGATCTGTCAAACTTCAAGGTTTAATATGAGAGAGATTTTAATAATTTTTGTGTGAGATATTTACATTTGAGTAATTTAATACATATTCTTATCCAAGTCAATGGGTTCTTTTATCATAAGATAGCTCGACGAGACAGCTCCAAGACACTATAGGATATGAACCTATTAACCTAAAACCTATTTTAGGACATTTTAAATCTATTGATAAAAATCCTGAAAACAGAGGCATTGTGCACACACAGGGTCAAATCAATAAAACATTTAGATATTAAAAATAATATCCCAATTCTGTGCTATCCAATTTGTCGTTACAATCTTGTATCATCGCATGAACTCCTACAGACTCGCCTCTCATAATACACATTTACATTTATATCAATGGTTACATGAACTAAGTTGTGAGTTACACACTGAAGTACGTTTCAGCAAGATCAACTAGAAAAACATTAGCAAATAGTTTGACTCAGACTCAGAGGTTATTCAACCCTCCTCCTCTAGATTTTTGACATGTTCCTGGCATCACTCAAAATTCCACAGTAATGAGGAAATCGCTTTTTTGGAGCATTAATACCAGTTCGGGGAAAAACAAATTCACCCGTTACACAGTATGTTAAGAGCTACAGGTATGTGTTCTGTGGATGATCCTCTTGGTTGAGGGAATAACTCATCTAATCCAAAGAAAATTGTGTGCGTAAAACATGCAGCATGTAGTAGATACAACGCATTTTAAGTTTTACACTCAATTTCATTTTGACTGAAACAAACTATAAGATATGATCAAATTTTCTTATTCCACTTATAATGTGTTATGGTACATTGAAATTCTTTGGGAATGTAGAGATACCTGATATTTTATTTTAATGCTAGTCTCAGGTACAGTGAAAGAAACATTTGTATTGGATTTTATTATCATTAAAAAAATGTAAGTGATTAAAAGACTGTTGTTTAACTTGCGTAACGGCTCAACATGTCACGGTTTTACTGTCTTAAATTAGAAGATAGAATTGATTTAACATTGTTATAAATATTTTTTCCAGAAGTCACACAGATTCTCAGTGCAGGTATACGTCTACATATGGGTTTCACCATTTAGAAATGACAACACTTCATAAATAATCCCCTTATATCTGGGCACCAAATGTATGGGGACTGATTAATATACAGTCCAAATCAATCACTTCTGTTTAGTATTTGGTGGCATCCACTTTTCATGCAATAACTGTGAAATCTGTGATCTACTGCCAATCCAGACATTGGTTTTCATCCTTGGTGAAGCTTTGCCAGGCCTGTGCTGCAGTGATCATCAGTTGTCGTTGGTTTTTAGGTCTTTTGCCTTTAAGGGGAGAAAAATCATAAATTGCTTGAAGTAATTCTTGGACTGTACAAAAGACAATCTCATTCAGGAAGAACATGAGGTTGAGCAAGTGTAGCGTCTTCTGGTCATACAGATCTTCCCCCACTTATGTGAATTGGTAGAACTTTGTTAAATAACAAATATCTACAGAAAAAAACGAATGTTTTGTCACAGTGAAAACACAAAATTGTGTAACCTCACACGATTGGAGTTCATACCATATACATTGAATGTCTGTGGTGGGATTAAAAGCTAACCTATGCTGTATTTTATTGGATTTTTTTTTCTTATGTGCCCTCATAATGGCTTTCTTCACTTTAACTGACAGCTCTTTTGTCCTCATGTTAACATAGACCATTAGCAAAATTCCAAAGATGAACAAAAGTCCTAGAATCAGGGCTGTATATTGACAGGTTTCTTACACTTGCACAAAAAATGTGATGAAATACACCTGAATAGCCAGAAACAACTGTCAAGTTTATTGTCCCAATACTTTTGGTTGTTCCAAAACAAGGGGACCATGTATAAAAAGTGTTGTCCTTTGTATATAGAACCAATATTTACACAAATGCTATCCTATTCACTTTCAGAATCTATCAATTGGTGTTAGTCAATCTCAGTGAAGGAAAATGTCAACGATTAATATTATGACTTTATTAAATTATTTTGAAAGGACAATTTAACCATATGCATCATCCATTTCTGAACCTTCAGGAAAATTATTTATTAGTGTTTTAATCGCTGGTGTTACTAATCTTACTGGTGGCTTAGTTTTATCTGTAACGGTTTAAATTAATTGTACACATTTTACAAGTAATTGAGCTGGCACTATTATTGACCTCAACATTTTGAACACAATGCTAGAAACATCACCTTTTCCATAATACCTCGCCCAAATTGCCATCTAATTCAATGAGCTAGAAGTAGTTTGATCACAATATGACTGCATCTCCAAGAAGTCCTCCACATATTTATTTTTCTTGGGGATGAGATTCGTTGGTTTTATTAGTAAGAATCCAGGCTTGTGATAACATACTTTTTCGTCTAGCTCAGAATGAAAACAGTCATTTGTATTAATTTGCACAGGCTGGTTGTGGGTTAGACTGAGTGGAGGGAATGTAGGTTGGTGGCTATAAATGACCAGCCTCTGTTCTGACCAGGGCAAGGGGCAATATGGGTTCCCTCAGACAACCTGGAAAACACGGGAACTTCTGATTAGGAGTGTGACAGTTGAACCAAAACTATCATTATGAGATTTTCTCTAATGGACCTGCCTTGTTGATAAAACATTATGTATTGGGAGAAGATGAGGTGGTGGAATTCCAGTAATAAAGGTGGTGTTACTGAATGGACAATCTTCAACAGTACCATGTCTTATTTGAGACCTGAGATGTAACCTTGATAGTCCAGGGGTGTCAAACCGGTTCCACGGAGGGCCAAGTGTCTGCAGGTTTTAGTTTTTTCCTATAAATTGGTTCCCAGTTCCGACCTTAACAGCCAGGTGAGGGTAGAAACTGATCAATTAGTGACCTTATTTATCAATCAAGTACAAGGTGAAAGTAAAAACCTGCAGAAACTCGGCCCCCATGAGACCGGTTTGAAACCTGTGCTCTAGTCTAAGTTTGCTCTGGGCTGATCTACTTCTAGTATGGTTTCATGCCCTTGGTTTCCTCCCATGCTTCCTAAGAAATAAGGATTCATCACAAATTCTTTAGAATCATATGACATAGGGGAATGATCAGTAAAAATATACAGAAAAAAGTCTGAGTTCTTCAGTGGTTCTTTGGTGTTAAACAAAATAATGTTTTGCTCTTTCAAATACTTCAGAAGCGGTTTGTTCACAGCACTTTTTGTTATTTGTGTTATGCCATTACATGATGTATGTGTCTATGGTTGGTGATGGTGTCCTTTGACAGAACCTCTGATAAAATCATCTCCAAATCTGTGCTCAGGGAACTCCAGAGAAAGCTTGTTGTATTTAACTTGTATTATATGGCACAAAGTGATAAAAAACTAATCTCATGACATCCAACGTGTGATTCAAGCCTCGATTTATCCCAGCAATTCCCAGAAGACTCTGCACAGTTTATGTTGAGATCTGGAAATTTGGAAGCTCCCCAGTTGCCGTTTTGGGTCGTATAAGACAGTTGTTAGGCAAAACAGCAATATACGATTACTAACCCTCCAAATCTGGGAGGTGTTTACCAATTGCACCATCTTTTCCAGGAACATTGGTCTAGTTGTGATGCAAGGAATTTACTGTGGCACCATTCAGGGACCCCTAAATATGCATTCAGATTTTTCCCTAGAATTAAATGAAAATATAACAAAAACTTGTTTTGATGCTGAGTATAAAATATATATGTTGTTCTTCATAGCACCAAAAATGTTCCTCTCAGTATAAAGAACACAGTTCTTTAAAGAATCTCAAAAAAAGGGTGTATGACCTGTTAAAGGAGATTGTGTTATGGTTACAAGGGAAAATACCTCTCTTTAAACTATTATGAAACGTACATGCCTGTGTATGTCTGTGTACACACCAGTGTGTGTGTCAGTGTGTGTCCGTGTGTGTGTGTGTGTGTGTGTGTGTGTGTGTGTGTGTGTGTGTGTGTGTGTGTGTGTGTGTGTGTGTCTGTGTGCGAGTTTGTACGTGTGTCTACTGTATCTGCAGTGCAGAGCCTCGCCCAGAGCAGTAGGAGGAGTATTTATCACACTCAGACTGTACAGGGTCAAGACTGGGCTGGAGGAGACGCTCACTGTGCCTGGCACCAGCAGGCACCTCACACACACAACACAACATACACACACATACTAGTCAGGCAACCTTTAGACAGAATGTACATTAAGAGCGGAGGGAGGGCTCTTTTAGCTTCTCCTCTGTCGATTACCTAACATCTCAATCTCTTTTCTTTTCTCCCAATCATAGTGTGAAGTTGAGGTGTTCAGTTTTGCCCATTTGTCTCACTCACACACAGAAGTACATATATGCCCTATATCCTTTGTACTGAGTTGGAGACTAATCATGTTCTGCCTCATAACTCTCTCTCCTCTTCTAATGTTTACTATGATGTCATTGGGAGCTAAGTGGATTGTGTGACCCCTTGAAAGTGGAGAAGGGAACATGTCAAGTCTTTGAGCATGTCCGTCTTTTAAGAATATCCTTCTAACAGCTCTCCATAAAACCCATGTATTGGCTCTCAAAAAGATTTCCCCCCTCGGACATTTCCACATTGTTACAAAGTGAAATGTATTTAATCAGGAATGTCCATAATGTGAAAATGAGAAATTAAATCTGCAAATTGTTAATGAATTTCAAATATAAAACAGAAAAGAAGTGACTACATATGCATACACCCCCTTTACTAGGATGAACCTAAATCAGCTGTGGTGTGAAACCAGTTGTTTTTAGAAGTAATGTAATTAGTTGCATTGAGTGAGCCTGTGTGCAATAAAGGAATTTCACATGATTTCAGGTTAAATACACTTGTCCCTGGTAGGTCCAACAGTTGGTTTGTACAATTCATAACAAAAACAACATCATAAAAACAAAGGAACATTCAAAGCAATCCCGAATAAGGTTCCTCAAAAGCATAATTCAGGGGTAGAACATAGGGACATTTTCAAGCCATCCCCAGTGCATAGAAAAGTCCATTATAAACAAATGAAGAGAACATGCTAGAACTTTGAATCTGTCTAAAACAAACTGTACTCAAAACTATATACATAGTATTTGGGTGAGAAACTCTAGTCAGGGATGCCACCAAGAGGCCAATGGCAACTCTAAAGGAATTACATCCCTCTATGGCTGTCAGGGAGACACTGCATACAGCAACAATAGCAAAAGTGGCATCAATGAGACACAAGCAAAAATATAAGCATTGTTGAAAAAAACTCTAGTTTGCCAGAATCTCATCTAGAGCTTGCCAGAAGGCATGTGGGAGACTCTTAGACCAAGTGAAAGAAGATTCTCTGGTCTATTGTCTTATTGCCCCTCAAGCTAGATACTGTGCCATGGGGAGCAGAAAAGAACTGTCAAAAGACCTGCGTAAAAAGAAATGTAACTTTATAAAGATGAAAAAGTATATCAAAATATTTATGGAGTGCTATGTTTGGAGAGGGGTCAACAAGGCCTATACTGAACAGAATACCATCTCCACTGTGAAGCATGGTGGTAGCTCACTGATGTTCTGGATGTGCGTGAGCTCGAAAGGCACAGGGAATCTCATGAAAATGTAAGGCAAGATGAATGCAGCATGTTATCAGAAAATACAGGCAGATAATTTGCATTCTTCTGCATGAAAGTTACGCACGGGACGCTCTTGGACTTTCCAGCACGACAATGACCCTGAGCACAAGGCCAAGTTGACCCACCAACGGTTACAGCAGAAGAAGGTGAAGGTTCTGGAGTGGCCATCACAGTCCCCTGACCTTCATATCCAGGGGCATAAGTTTCATTATACATGAGTGGGACATGTCCCCCTCACTTTTTGAAAATGGCATTTGTCCCCCACTTTTTATCAACACAACTGTACTATATGAAAATCTCTAACTCTTTAGAACGGTGCAGTGGCAGTAAGGTAAGCAAATACATAATTCGAATCAGACTGGCTTTTGGACCACGTGCAGGTACATCACTTAGAGGTAGTTGCTGGATAGTTTTGGTTACCATAGTAGGGTAGAGGCTACTGTTGCTACTAGGAACTTTGATCTCTGGAACAGGAAAGTTTGATAACCTAGCTGACATTACCTCTAGCTAATTACCTTCTGTAACATATGAATGAGGTAGATATTTAGCTTCTATCAATCCTAGTGTTTTTCTAAAACCAGCAACCATGTATGGTGCAGTTAGACTAATGTTATATATGAACAATAGTTGCAAAATATACAGCTCTGGAAAAAATTAAGAGATCAATCATAATATTTCTTAAATTTGCACATCGACATATTTGGCAGCCATTCCATTCCAGTGTCTGTTAAATTCCAACACAGGCAAACCTCATTTTACTTAATTAAGTACTGATAAGGCGATTACCTGAACCAAATCTAATTTAACAAAGAATGTATTAAAAACACTGCTGTGGTCATCACTATCCTCTTGCATTGGACCAGCTGGATGGCAAAAACAGTGCAAGTAGTACCCCAAAGGTAATATGACTTAAAAAATAACTATTCAGCATGACAGAAGAGTTGAAATGAAAAGCTTTCAGTGCGGAAAAGATGGGGTTCATTCTGGCCTTACTGGCAGAGGCATAGAATGAGCGTCATGTTGCTTCCATCCTGAAAATGTCAAAGACAACTGTACATATAGAACAAGGTCAACCAACAGACATTGGGGACAACAGAACTATAGACTGGCAGAGGGCAAAAACGACCACTGACCACTGACCGAGATGACCGTCAACTCATTCGAATGTCACTCAACAACTGTAGGATGACATCAAGTGACCTACGAAGAGAAAGGCAAACAGCAGCTGGGGTGAAGTGCACGGTGAGGACAGTTCAAAACAGGCTCCTAAGGGCAGGGCTGAAGTTGTGTAAAGCTCGAAAAAAGCCCTTCATCAAAAAGAAGCAAAGAAAAGCCAAGCTGAAGTGAATGGAGTAAGGTCATCTTCTCTGATGAGTAACTCTTTCAACTTTGCCCAACTTTGCCCAACATCTTGTCGTCTAATGGTGACCTGGGGAGGCCTACAAGCCACAGTGGAATTTGGTGGAGGATCGGGGATGATCTGGGGATGATTCAGCAAGGCTGGAATCGGGCAGATTCCAGCCTTGCTGAATCATCCCCAGAGAAAGGGAAAGGCAAACAGCAAGTTTGCCTTTCCCTTTTCTGCTCCCCAAGTGGAATTTGGTGGAGGATCGGGGATGATCTGGGGATGATTCAGCAAGGCTGGAATCGGGCAGATTTGTCTTTGTAAAGGACGCATGAATCAAGACAAATACCAGGTTATCCTGGAAGAACACCTGCTTCCTTCTGCTTTGACAATATTCCCCAAATCCGGAGAATTTGTTTTTCCAGCAGGACAACGCTCCATGCCACACAGCCAGGTCAATCAAGATCTGGATGGGAGACCCTGTCATGGCCAGCCAAATCTCTAGACCTGAACTCCATTGAAAACCTCAGGAATTTGATCAAGAGGAGGATGGATGGTCACAAGCCATTAAACAAAGCTGAGCTACTTGAATTTTTGTGCCAGGAGTGGCATAAAGTCATCCATCAGCAATGTGACAGACGGGTGGAGAGCATGCCAAGACACATGAAATCTGTGATAAAAAATCTGGGGTTTTCCTCCAAATATTGATTTCTGAACTCTTCCTAGGTTAAAACATTAGTCTTTTGTTGGAGAAAAATGTATATAAATTAGGTTTCTTTGCATTGTTTGAGGTCTGTAAACAATGGATTTTTTTTGTTATTTTGACCTGTTGTTATTTTCTACAAATTTATAATCTAAATGACAATATTTTTATTTGGAATTCGGTAGTAATGTTGTCAGTAGTTTATAGAATAAAACAAACATTTTCATTTTGCTCAAACACATACTGCTATATGAATAGTAAAACCAGAGAAACTGATAGTTTTGCATTGGTCTCTTAATTTTTTTCCAGAGCTGTATATTAGCTTGCTAACTAACGTTTTGTTTGCTAGCTAGCAAACAGTTTACATAGTACATTATACTATTTTCATCTCACTCACAGCGAGCACCAAGATGACACCAGCCAAGACAATAATTTAGTAAGACAGACAGGTGTTTTTTATGCAAAGACAGTGTGTTGCAGTAAGCTAGCTGAAACATTAGAATAAATTGTTTATATACATTGTTATTTTATATACATTGTTATGTATATTATTGCCAGACTTGCCATATCTATAATTTCAATACCACCACCGATATTGTTGCTAGTTTACAGTACTCTATAAACTGCTGCAAGTGTACAATGTTTATATTATGTATAAATGCTTCACCTTCTTCCATATATATTGTGTATATATTTTTTCTTCCTCATTCTTACTATGTAGTTGTAGTGTGCTATGCCACCATTCATTAGCTAATTACTCTTATTTGTATCTATAATATTCAGTAATTCTACCCATATTGCTGCTAGTTAACAGTACTATTTAAACTGTTGCTAGTGTACAGTGTTATGTATATGATGCTTTGTTTTTTTTGTCTGGCTATACTACTCCCTATGTAGTTGTGCCATGTCACAATAATTTCATTGTGCAGGATGACGCTGTGTACATTTGACAAATAAACCTTTAGACCTTGAAAATAGCTAGCGAACATATTAGCTTAATAGTTGATCTACTGAAAACTTGGCTAATGTTATATGTCATTCCCTACATAGGTACTTGCATTTCAACATAATGTGGGTCTTATCTAGATCAAACTATTCATGTCATATTCTGCACTGCATTTTAGCTGAATTTCAGATGGTGACTGTGACAGGGGTTCCTTTCAGCAGGCTCAGACACCCAGCCAGCAGGATCAGACAGCCAGGATCAGGATCTGAAAAGGTTAACTGTGGAGCTGAGGTCAAATGTTGCTATATAACAGTATTCTTTAAAATTGGATAAATTAAACACAATTATTTGTTATAATGTGTAGCCCATATATTGAATGTTCATATTTCTTAGCAGAACCTGAAGGGTGTTGAGTCGACTAGGGTAGTCATGCAAGAGAATTGTGGTGGTGCTTGGGAGGTGTGGTTGTGAAATTCAAGTACAGTAAAGGCAAAATGTACATGTAGGTCACAGTATATCACTCACACACTTTGAAAAACCGAGGTCTGTAGTAACTCTTCACCAAGAGCACACATTTCATACAATATGTTAACTAAGTTATATTAAATGAAAGGGCTAAAGGCTGTATTTTTTGTGTTCATTGTAGCAGAATCAATGAGATGTTGTGTTAACCAGTGCACGCACATACATCCTATGGCCAAAAGTATGTGGACACCAGACCACCACACCTATATGAGCTTGTTGGCCATCCCATTCCAAAACTATGGGCATTTGCAAAAACATATTTGTTCCCCTCACATTTGAAATCAAACATACGCCCCTAATATCATTGAGCCACTCTGGGGAACTCTTAAACATGCAATTCATGCAAGACGACCAAAGACTTTGCATGACCTGGAGGCATTTTGCCTAGACGAATGGGCAGCTATATGACCTGCAAGAGCATACCTCCTGCAACAATAACAAAAGACTGCACGCTGTCATTGATGGTAAAGGAGGTAATACACAATATTAAGAACTAAGTTCATATTTTTCTTTGTTGCCATGTTTTGTTTTAAGATTGTGTCACTGTACAGTTGATTTCTTATGTATTCTTTACAACTGGTACATATATTACCAATTCTCCAAGTGTATGCAAACCTTTGACTGTATATACTATTTGGACCATTTGAAAAGGTTTTAATTCGGTCATGAACAACTCTTGCCTAAATTACTATGTGAAATCCACCCAAAAACTATAAATCATGAAACCCAGATCTGTTTGGTGAATGCTTATGTTATATCAATGGGTATCATTCTATATATACCGGCTGTAAAATCAAGTAATTGTCTTTAAAAAAAGTATTTATTCACAACAAACTCACCATATTCTCTGTATAACAAATATAAAACGTGAAATTGGTGCAGGCTTTTTTGTAAATATTCAAATGTAACAGCCATTTTTTGTCAGGACCATTCAAATGTAACTGGCATTTTTTTCCCATGCAGCAGAATCTATCATGGATTGTTCTCTTGACGATGGAGTGCAGTGAAGAACAGAGAAAACATAAGGAGCAGCTTTTAGACATTCTACATTGCATTAGGTCATGAGAATTGGAACACATGTTGTTTGAATGATGAAATGACTCGCCAATGGGACCTGAATCTAGCGCCACAGATTGGTCATTGTAAGGTCATCTCAATCCACAGAGAGAAGGAATGATATATACACGGCTCTGCTGGAATTATTAGATTTCATTTTTTTTCTCTCCCTCTTTTTCATAACCATAGAGAAAATTAGTGGCTCAGGTCCGGACACCAGCTTCTGGGAATTTTAAGTAGGAGACACACAGAAAGACTGAGGACAGAAGGGAGGGCAGAGAAGGTCTGTAGCCAGCAACAGGCATCATTGCAATTTTTTTGGAGAAGTGCATAGGCCTGTTACCCGGGATGGGACTAGTGTTTTCCATATAGCTCAGCTCAGCTACTTGGCAGGACCCAGCAAACTCAGTTTCCCATTGACCCCCTCCCCACCTCCCCTCTCTCTCTCTCTGAGAGCGATCTCTCTCCTCCTCTCTCCTTCCCCCAAGTCCCCCCAGCAGGAAAAGCTTGCAGGCCGCCAAGGAGACAGGCTGACTGCGCAGGCGGCCGGCAGATGCACTGCAGATAAGTCTGTGTGTGCGTTTGTGTGTAATCTTTGGGCTGAAAATCTTGGCGGCAGGACATTGACCAGATCCTGTCAGAGAGAGGGCAAGAGCCGCCCCAGCACCTCCTCTCACTCTTTCCCTCCTCTCTCTATCCCTTCCACCCCTCCCTCTCTCCGTCCCTGCCTCCCTCTATCTCTAGCCTCATCCTCATCCTGCCCGAGTCTCACCACCAGCTGAGAGGGGAGCTGTGAGGGAGAACAGGACAGGCCCCCTGGAGCCAGTGCTTTCCTCTGGAGTTTCACACACAAACATACACACACACACACACACACACAAAGACACACACACACACACACACAAGTCTGCCCTACACACAATAAGACCCCTGGATCACTTCCTCTCCCCAACAGAAGCTAATGGACAGCTGAGGCAGGGTGACAGGACAGCCTGTGACAGCAGTGACGCCGGACCACTTATGAAAACAGCCTCCTGGGAGCAGCATCAGCACTTCTCTCTCTCTTTTGTCTGTACAGGTTGAGGAAACGCGAAGGGTGGAAATATGAATCATTTATCATTTGAAAAAACGGCCTATGGCACACGGAGGGCCTCGGGGCGGGACGGAGCTGGCTTCACGCCCTGCTTTAGAGCCACAGAAGGCCTCCTACGTGAGTTATATTTAAACCTGCGTTCAGCCCCAAGTAACTTAACCAGTGAGATGACCTTTTTCACAGAGGTGAATTCACCTCTGCCAGAATCCCTGTCAGAGAATCATGCATTAGAAAAAGCTTTATTTGAGTAAGGTACTCTTCCGAACCAAAATAAAGATATGGTGTGGTGATGATTGACATAATTCACTTGCCAGTCTCCAGTATTCCAGCATTACCAAGTGATACCAATAACTTTTGGACTCCATCTAGGTGTCAGAACCTCAAGGGATGAGATGAAAGAACTGGCACAAGTTGACATGCCAGCAGAATATTATTGATAACACTGCGGCGGCCTTGATGTCAAGCAAATTAAGCTTTCAGCTTTTTTATCTCTTCTATGGAGAGTAGGCTATATTTAGAGCCCAGCCTAGAGGACAGGCTACTATGAGAAGATATAAAAGGGTTGACTGGATTTTCCTACAACAAAAAACAAACATGGCATGCTGGGAGATGCTTTATTGCACCATAAACTGTTTTCTGTAACTAGTGAAAGACATAACGCACCTCACTCTTTTTCACTTGATACAAGGTGTTCATATGATCACAGCCTGGACATTCACACTTCATCACTTCGCCTTGAGTCATAAAAGTGGCTTCTACAGACTTGAACAGTTCTGATCCATCTTTCTCTTGAGAATCAGCTAGAACTCCCACACCCTGCGATGATACAAAATGGTCGAGGTTAAACCTAGTTTGTCATCCGATTCCAGTGGGAGGAAAGGATGAAGATGTTGTGAAAAGAGCAACCATGTTTGATCATGTCTCATACCTCCTTCATATTTACCATTTCTGGGATTTTTCAGTGGTTGGAAACTTGAATCTGTTCTTCCATTGCCCCAATTCCACTGCCTTTTATCCACTCATACCAAATCTTTATTGACCTAATAAAGTGTTCTCAAAACAGTGTAGTATTTGATTTTCAGTTAAGGTAAGTACATGTAGCTGTGTCTCAATCCTCAGAGCAACAATCCTTCAGCCCCCACACTAGTAGGGATTGTAATATTCTACTATATTTTCCTAAATTCACAGGTTTTCTGGAAATCCTGGAAGAAGTAATTTAAAATGACCTAATTATTCTCATGATTCTGGGAACATTCTAAACAGAATTTCTGTAAAACCTGGGAATGAAGGAAACATTCCTGTAACTTTGCAACACTAACCACTCGCCAGTAATTGTTTGACTCAGTATGGGTCAACATGGGTGTCTGGAATGGAGAAAACCGAAATAGTCACACTTAAGGATTCTGTGAACCAGTGATGTCTTGGCAACTTTCCACCTACCGCTGACAAATGAGATACTTGCAAAGTGTTAAACAAGTCATGAACTACCATTGTTGAACAATATACACATATCTATTCATTCTTTCCTACCATATGAAAATAAACTTTGGACATCTATGCAGTCACCATTTCATGATATTGATATATGGAAATTGTAGTTTGTTAGCAGTGAACAGATGTAAGAGAACAAGCAGAGACAAAGTAAGGATGGCAAGTTGAGTTCAAGAGTCTGCAAATGATATAATGCATTTACCATGCACATTCTTGTCATTATGATATTTACTATTATTTACTACTATTTCATTGTTGTTATGATATTATATAATATTTACTGTGTTATTGAATAAATATAACATTGTGTTTTTCTAACTAAAATATAAATAGATAGCAATGTTTTAATCAACACAAATGGAGTATCTCAAAGGAATTAAAAACAGCCCAAAAACTTTTGAAATGCATTTAGTCCATTCAAAATATTTCACAAACATTATATTTTTTATATTTAATTTTACAGCCTTGCACCAAAACAAATTCATATCAAAATAACTTACACTACATTTTTTTCTCTCTGATATTTTTTATTACATGCAGCATATTGTGATTCTGAATTAATCAAGTGACGTTAGATAGACTTACAGAATACTCACAAAGCCACTACTTTGTGAGAAATAAGTAAGGTACTCTAACGAACCAAAACACAGAATACACAGAATACGCACAAAGCCTACTGGCCCAGATAGCATCCACAGTGTGTGCTATAGTGTGACATCTTCAACCTGTCCCTTGACCCAGGCTATAGTTCCCAGTTGCATCAGGAAGACCACCATCATCTCAGTGGTTGCGACATCCAGGGTAATATGTACTGATAACTATCTATTGCTCCGTTACATTCCTCGCTTTCATCAGGAAATGCTTTGAGAGCTTGTCCCAAAACAGATGACCAGTATCCCTGGACCCAAACCAATTTGTGTACTGTCACAAGATCAAGAGAGGATTCCCCCATCACTCCTCCCACTGCCGCAACACGTCTGGAGGAGGCAAAAATATTTTTGATAATTCTATTAATTGACTATAGAGCAGTATCAAACAGTGTTATTTTTTTCCAAACTTGTCACTAAGCTCAGACCAGGGGTTCTAGACACTGCGTTTTGCAACTGAATACTGGAATTTCTGACTGGCAGAACACAGGCTGTGAGGACAGGCAAAAACAATTCCTCCTCACTGGCTCCAAACTCTTGGGCTCCCCAGGGGTGGGTCCTCAACCCTTTGGTTAACTCCCTGTTTACCCAGAACCACATTGATCTGCATAACACCAACAGCCTTTCCCTGAACATCAGCAAAACTAAAGACATGATAGTTGACTTTAGGAATCGGCAGAGGTAAAACACCTGACACACAACGGAACTACAATACAGACAACAACGGCATCTTCTTAGCGTAGACAGAACCAGAGACAGCCGATGGACTGTCAACATCAAATGTTATGGTTGCACCATCAAGGGAATCCGGACAGAGTGTGCCGCAGCGTGGCATGGAAACCGCTCCAGTGACGATCACAAGCCCCTACAGGTCCAAGACATCAATCTGATGCGAAGCCCGATGAGGGCCTGTAACGATATAAAGGACACCTAACAGAAGTCACGTGATATTTATCCAATTACACCTGGACGGATGAGGTGTTATTGGGGAAGGTGATCCCATACCAACAAGAACAGCTTCAATTTGTTGAAACGGCTTTTCTTTGCAAGCCATTAGACTGCTCAACACTGACTGATCAGACACACACACATACAAACAAACACATCCATGAGTCACAGTTCGCCACACTCACATAACATACACATGTGAAAAATCCTCATTGTGTTAATCTGCATCCTCATCTTCATTTACATATCTTTATAGGCGTGGTTATATTTATTCAGTGTGGACATTGTGTTCATGTTTTTAGCCACTATGGTTGAGTGTCATAGAGTGCATAGAATGCTTGAATCCACATATTACATCATTAAATAATTACAATTTAAGATGTAGGAATTTCGGCTTATGCTTCTTGCTACAATAATCATTTATAACATTAACAATGTCGACACTGTATTTGGGATTAATTTTATCAGAAATACATTGTTGGGTAGGACTCTCCAGGACGGTCCTTAATTAGTTCAGATCTCATTTAGATGGCTGGAGCTACTTTGTCACCATTGGCAATCACAAACCTGGTTAGTGTGGCTATGACATGTAGAGTTCCACAGGGGTCAGTTCTCAGACCGCTTCTGTTCAATCTCTATGTGCTAACTCTGAACCAAATTCTACAAAACAACAATCTAACTGCCATAGCTATGCAGATGATACTCTAATATATATGGCTCTCGAACCATATGACAACAGCTCAATAGACTCACTGTGTCACCGAGTAAAGGAAATAAATACCTGCATGAATCAAAATACTCTACAATTAAACCAAGATAAAACTGAGATTATTGTGTTTGGCAAAATAAATAAGAGAACTAGTATTAGTAAAGAGCTGGATTCTTGGGCCCTAAAAACCAAATGTGCAATCTTGACTCAGATCTCATGTTCAACAGTCATATCAAAGCGGTCACAAAAACACCATTCTATTATCTTAAAAATACAGACAGAATCAAAAAGACCAAAAGAATCTCATCCATGCTTTTATCTCTAGTAGGGTTGACTTTTGTAAGGCTTCTTAACTGGACTCCCCAAAAAGACTGAAAAACAGCTGAAGCTCATTCAGAACGCTGCTGCTAGAATGTTAACCAGGACCTAGAGAACAGAGCACATCATTCCGGTTCTCAATGGTTTCAGCCTCAAATACATTTCTGATAGTGTTGGAAAAATATAAACCAAGCAGGACACTTTGATCCATGAACTCAGGTCTGCTAGTAGAGCCCGGAGTCCAAACTAAACATGGCACAGCTCCATTTAGCAGTTATGCTGCACACAGCTGGAATAAACTACCAGAAGATCTTAGATGTGCCCCAAACGTATATATATTTTTATCCTGGTTAAAACACTTCTCTTTTCACACACCCATGACTGAAAGCTTAACCACTATGTGAGCCTTACATCTTTTATAGCTTCTTCATGGAATCTACTAAGGTATCTACCAGTTATGTTTTTATTTTGTTTTTATTCTATTTTTATTTTCTTATTCTATGTTTTATTATAAGGATTTAGTATTTGTGTAAGGTTTACTGACAGAGAAATGCAACAATAAAATAAATGTTTACACAAAACGTTGGGATGTTTCCCCGTTGAAATGAGAAATTATAAAAATGTAAATTTTTATCTTATCCTTGGAGACTGAGAGTATTTCTTTAGAACACTGAGGGAAAATTTACTGTTAGGCTTTTTACATTCCTTCTGTGGGAAAACACATTGGACTGCCAAAAGGCTGCCTTTAAATACTCATACATAATGCAATACTCATATTACTCTTACATAGAACAATACTCAAATTACATATCCTGCTAAAATATAACATTGCATCAGATTCAATTCAAGTTCTCACTTAAGTAGGTACGTATCAAAGAGCAACACATTTCTGGCAGCATGCTCCTGTCTAGCCACCTCTGTTCCTGTAGTTCAGTTGGTAATGAAAGCATAAAGCGATAAGTTCAAAGTAGGCCGTTTGACATCAACATCCGTTCTGGGGCAGCAGCTAATATATAGCTCTGTTGTATTTACTTCATATATTTACCTCACACTAGCTGTCCTTTAATCCCTAATCCAAGGCTCAGGCTTCAGACAACACAAGGCTAACGGACCCATTGTATGGATCTCCACGTCATGTGGTGAGAGACACAGAAAAGGTGTGTTTTAGTGAGTGGGTTAAGCCTTACTGTACATAGTCTAAATGACCGCACCGGATCAAAGGAAGGCAAGGGGCACCTGCAGGTGATAGGGCGAAGGAAGGTGAAAGGTTACTGACAGGCTGGCTAGGGAAAGGACAAAAAGCAGAGAGCACTGGGGGTGAAAGGAGACACAAAGGTAGGTGGGTGTAGCTAATGGAGATACAGGATGTAGGTGTTGCACATAGAAGTGAAGTGTATAGGTGTAACACAGGAATGTAATGGAGTAGATGTAACACATAGAGGTAATGGTGTAGGTATAGCACTGGGAGGTAATCGTGTAGATGTAACACAGGGAGGTAATGGTGTAGGTATAGCACTGGGAGGTAATCGTGTAGATGTAACACAGGGAGGTAATAGTGTAGGTATAGCAATGGGAGGTAATCGTGTAGATGTAACACATAGAGGTAATGGTGTAGGTATAGCACTGGGAGGTAATCGTGTAGATGTAACACAGGGAGGTAATGGTGTAGGTATAGCACTGGGAGGTAATCGTGTAGATGTAACACAGGGTGGAAATGGCGTAGTTATTACACATGGAGGTAATGTTTGTGTTTTGCAAAAGGTATCTGCAACACTGTGTTCTGTATCTTGCAACACCATAAGTCTGTTTCTGCCTTTAAATCTCCCCACATGCACCACTTACCTGCTGGCTTTTGAGCGGTGCCAGTTTGAGACTGGTTTGGGCCCTGTTTGAGGCCGTTGGTCCCTAGAGGAAGATGTAGTGAAGTGGAGCCAGGAAAGAAGAAAAGGGAGGTGATGGTGGATAAATAAATATATAATATTTATTTAGGGTGTCATTAATATTTCAACATTTTACTTTAATAGTATTGAGTCAATTGCGGCTTTAGCAAGCATTGTTGTGTATAATGCTCAACCCTCCACTGTCTGATGCTATGAGGCAAGATCTCTATATGTTATTTAGATTTGTAAGGAAACTAATGATGAGAAGGAAAAGGATTGTGGTTTGAGGAGTTGCCCCAGTATTCCTTGTCTCATTGTAGGAGTAGATGTGTATGGAGGTGGTGTTTCTAAAGCAAGGCTTAACCCAGGTGCTTTGACATTGTTTTAAAAGCATTTATGACAACTGAAACATTTTCTTCACCAAGCTGCTCATGGATGGAAGAATCCATTACTCTTCAGATTACAAGGGGTTGGGCTTCAATGTGAGATGTGACTGTGATGTGTTCCCATGAACGCTGTAACACATTATAAACAATCAGGGGAATAGTGTACCCTTAAATACAAGCTTAAACGCACGCAAACACACACACGTGCACACACTCTCACTCTGACACTAAAACTTGACACCTCTACATAATCACTTCTGTTTATTCATTGGTCTGGGGCAGGTTACCAACACTTCTCTGGAATCAGGATATTGTAAGTAAAGGGAAAAGAAAGGATTAAAGAGAAGGACTTTTCTCCTCACCGTACTCCCCATTTCTCCTGTCTCCCCCTTTCCCTTATTCTCCTCTTCACACCCCCTGTCCCCCAGGCTGCCCTCCCATCCTCCCTCGCTCACTAATTGAGTGGTTCCGTACAGGGTTTAGGCACAATGGCCGCAGAGTTCGTCTCACTGGGCTATTATCCGAGTGGGCTGTCAGACATCCTGAGCGGCTCGTATGGAATGCGGCCCTCTACCATTCGCCAGTAACAGTCCCCATGCTCTGCTCTGCTCTATGTGTGTGTGTGTGTGTGTGTGTGTATGCATGCATGTGTGTGTGTGAGCTTGTGTATTTGTGTTTGAGGTCTCCCAGCCAGCCAGCCACCTAGGGCCAATCAGTCAACGGTTCCCCTGGGGCCATTTTGAAAAACTATCACTCTCTAAGTAGTCAAGAGGTGCCTGTCACTGCTAATTATAAACAAACTATTGATGTTCCAGAGGCCCAGTAAATGTTTGGGAGTTAGTGCCCATAACAGTCTCCATGCACTGCTGTGTGTGTGTGTGTGTGTGTGTGTGGGTGTGTGTGTATGTGTGTGTGTGTGTGTGTGTGTGTGTACTTACGTGTATAATGTGTGTGTTAGGGTCACAGGAGGGTTCTGTTTGACAGAATGTTCATTTGGCCATTTAGTCACCTCACCTGAAGTGGCATCAAGATAGCCTCAGACTAGTAGACCAAGATAGCCTCAGACTCTAAGTGACAAGTACTCATGGGCTCCCCAGTGTTTATCTATTTACCCTTGTTTTACCTGGTGAACTGACTAAGAAAACTTTATTTTACCATGTGATAGGGGATGAATTGGTCCATTTAGGTTAGGAAACAGGGGTTGGCCAGAAAACCACGATTAAAAGACCTCTTTCATCGATTCAGAACAACAGTTTACCATCCTCTCTGAAAGTTGGCAGCTTACACAGTCCCACTTTAGTTTGGGATTTCATATATATTGACCAGGAGGGAAAGCGTCCCTTACTAAACCTCTTACAGAACCTCCAAGAGCATCTTGTCTCCCATCCAGGGACCCATCAGTACCATCTCTGGTGAGCCTGGTCAGCAGTGACATGCAGGATACCTGTGGCAAGTGTTACCTCTTAAATCATGTCCTAAACCGTTGTTAACTCAAATTCTCACATTTGTGAAATCCTCTGAATTCAGTACAAGATGTTTAAGTGCTTTGACATCCAATAGTGTACTGTCCAGTAATGCCAGTCACATTTACTGCTTGGGTACAGTCCCATTTGGAAGTGGTGTATTACGGGGTAAATCAACAGACTGTCACAACAGGCCTGGGCTGTGTGAAAATGTTACGCAGTGACAGACAGTGACAGACACACACCAGACCCAAAGAGAGCTCCATTCTCCTCTGATTAAAAAAACAACATTGCAGTCTAAAGGCTCTAGCTATCGCTGTAACTCAAAAACACAGTCTCCTACACCAAGACACACATGTATTTGTCTTGGGATGTGCTGCCTTTCTTCCTACTGGATAATGAATTAGAACAACACAAGACGTGACCGGCCTGGCGTGAGATGTGTGGGAGAGAGAGGCGTGTTTTGTTCCAACGCTGCAGGCATGGACAGGGGGAGATAGGGGAGATGGGAGCACAGGAGGGAAGGGAACGATTGACAAGTGCTTCCAAGGGTCCGGTCCCCCACCGCTATCCCCTCCATTAAGTAATGTCCCCAGCAAACAGAATAAAGAAAGGAGAACATAGAGAGGTAGACGGAAATAGATTGTGGGGGTTATGTGGATGACGGGACCGTGGGCTCTTTGTGAGCATGTAGGTATGTGTTTGGTATTACATTGGAAGTAACAGGGGTTGGGTGATTTGGGGGGGTACCAGCGTTAGGTGATGGGGGGGGCAGGGGTCAGGGTGGCAGGGGTTGGGAGGTGCCGGGGGTTTAGGGATGGGAGGTGCCAGGGGTTTAGGGATGGGAGGTGCCAGGGGTTTGGGGATGGGAGGTGCCAGCGGTCTGGGGATGGGAGGGGCTTGTCAATGTTTATGGCTGCTAGAATGGCTGCTAGAATCCTAACTAGAACAAAAATAATTTTAAGGTTTTATTGTTTACCTATAAATCAATACATGGACTTGCTCCTACTTATCTCGCTGAAATGAGCCAGCCATACATACCTGCACGTAACAATAGATCGCAAGATGCAGGTCTTTGAACTGTACCTAAAATGTCTAAACAAACAGTCAGAGGGAGGGCCTTCTCTCATAGAGGTCCAATACTGTGGAATTATTTGCCAATTCAAGTTAGAAGTGCAGACTCAGTGCAAACCTTCAAGCGTCTACTAAAGACTAATCTCTTCAGCCTGGTCTTTGATTAAGTCTGATCTGGCCCAGGGGTGTAAGGGTGACCAGAAAGGCCTGATACTGTCCACCCTTGCTGTCTTGCTTGGTGGGCTCTCATCGCCACTGGGATGCCTTCCCCTCAATGCAATTCGGGGGCGGAGTCACTGGCGTATTGTTGGGAAATTTCGGATTCCTTTGGGAGTTTATCCTAACCACTGAAGTTCAACACTACTGTTGTTTGCTCCTTGGGGTTTAAGCCGGGTATTTTGTAAAAGCACTTTGTGACAAGGCATACATTTGATTTATTTATTCAATTTATTTACTTGTGTTTGTGTTTGTGCATGTGTGTTATTTACCCTTTTAGTGAGTTCTGCCAGAGAGATTGTGGGACGTGACTCCCCTTCAACACTCCCATTCCCCTCTAAACACCTTCTTTCTCTCAGTGTTGTTCTGCAGAGATGGGTTAAATAAATGTTAGTGATGTGATAACCGGCCTGTTTATGGAAGGACCTCCGGCCGGCGGGCCGTCACTATGTGGGTTGCCAGGGTTTCCTCCTTGGTGATGATGTGATAATGTCTAATCAACAGACCCTGGCCCCCAGGCTACCTCTTTCCTCCTCATCATCATCATCATCATTCCCCTTTTACCACACCAATGTCTAGTCTTTGAATCTTACTCTGGTGCCTCCTTGTTCTAATTTTCAGCTTGGAGAACTAAAAGGCTCCTGCAACCCATTGAAGGTAGCTTTTTTCATCTGTATGTTTCTTATCTGTCTACCTCTACGCTTGACTTGTAGTGGCCTATCTTACTATTTACTTCTCACTTTCATTTACTTTCACCACACACCCTGACAGATCTGCTGCACTGATATCATGCTAAAACAATAGAGAGCAATTATCTGATATAGAGCCTTAGAGAATATGTCACTCCCTTCTGTAAAATTCACATGTGAGTTAAGTCAAAATTCAGACGTTGTGAAGCTGAAATCCTCCCATTTTAACTGGCCTGGCCCTGGTTTGTGCACTTTAAGTCTTCACTTTCTCCTCCTTTCCGGTTTCCCTGCATGTGAAAAACAGAGGTTAAGGCAGCCCGGAGGTGAGTTTCAGTTCAGAGTTGAAAAGGGCAATGTTGGAAAACACTGGCAGGTATTCAGATGGCAAATACAGAGCATTTATGATAACAGTCAAGTTGACTTGTTGCTCTTGAATGCTGCACTGTAGATTTAGTGTAATAAGAAGTGTTGCAGCAGAAAGGGGAGAGGAAGATAAAGTGTGTGTCGGCTGTCAAGGTCGATTTGTCAGGTGCTGGCTGCATGGGGGAGAGCGAAAATGCTTTGTGCATCAACTCACTTGGCAGCACAGCTATAACACTGCACAATGTGTTGTACATACCAGGTTGCTGAAGCATATATCAGAGCAAGCTAAAGCAATGTTGTGGTGCAGTGCTGAGTATAGTCAGTAACAGCCAGCTGGCTCCATAATTGTAATATTGGAGGAATTCACTGGAAAGCTTAAAGAATAAATAAAGAGTTTTCCCCTTCTCTTAAATAAGTGGCTGCATGAGTGTGATAATAAACATGTTAGTCAGAGCCTGATGGGGATTTATAGGCCTGACAAAGGGCACGTACCAGCTAACCCTGGCATAGGGGCATGGGGCAGTGCCCATTTTAGACCAGCCTTTTCACAAGTTCCCACATTACGCCAGCTCAAACAGGAAGAAATGACAGACATAATTTCCCTGCGATCAAACATTGTTGATCTTTACATTAACACGACCAGATGCAATCTGCTTCGGACCGGGTAGTACCAAATAGTTGAATGTGCTGAAATTAGAGACCGTTTTGAGGTTATTTCCTCTGTTTCGAGCACTGGGGCAGATTGGCTTAATTGAAGAGAGAAAAACAGGAAGCTTTAAAGTCACGTCTATAATTAATTGGTGGCCCCAGCCAAAGGGTCTACGCTGGTCAGTCTGTCCAGGGATCAAGGGAAGGGTTGTGTTCTTTATGTACAGAGTAGACCCTGCTGCGTTCACACCATAGAAATAGAATTACGGAAACACATTCTGGATGTCATGGTATTGCGGGTGTTCAACATACACATTACACGATTCAGAAATCGTCATGGTAGTTTATCTACCTTTGGTGGTATAATGCAATTCAAGTACAGTGAGTTTAACATGGTTTTAGCATGACTGGCATCAGAATCAGAGTTGGCCTATTCATTTGCAACTTCTGTTCTCCTCACCATGCGTCTCCACAGCTATCTCAGCTCCAAATGAAAATGTATAGTGTTTCAAACCTTCAGTGAGCCAAATGATGTTTACACAGCCATACCAGAGTGAATAGAAAGAGACTGAGGGAGGGAGGAACGGAGGGAGGGATGGAGGGAGGGGGAGTGTGGGCCGGTGCCTGCCGTTGTTGCCTGGAGGAGGGGCTGGTATCCACCAGACTACGTACCCTGTACTTGACCTGAACAGCGAGATCTGTGACTCCATACAGAATCTCATGGAGCCAGAGGACTGATACCAGCCAGGAAGGCTGACGTGCTTTCCACCCACTTTATCTTAGGTTCAACACAGACATGCACACGTATGGACACATGCACACACGCGAATTGGGAAGATGCTGGACTAGATTGATCATCCTTCTCCTCACATTGTTCTCTGTGGGTCTCCCACTGGACTGTTTGTCCTGCTGCCGGCAAGGCCTGCGGCAGATAAGATGCCTATATTTACATATCAGAAGTGAAGCACAGGGAAGCCATAATGATAACATAGACAGAAGGTCATGGCACTTTGTTGAACAGTTGGGAAAATGAAAATAAATATACATGTTATTTTTTATGTCACATTAGTTGAATCACCCGGTTGGTAGAATATACGTACAAGGTAAATATTGTATGATGGCAATCCATGCGTTGGTTTATTTTCCCTGGCAGTTGCTGGCAACTTTTTGCAATTGTGGCACAAGAAAGCTGTAAACAATGTGAAGAACCTTTAGTAATTTGAACCATCCATTTTACAATTAAAATGCATACATATATACATACAAACATACATGCATACATACATGCAAACATACATACATACTGTCAGTGACTACGTTGTAGTGCATTCCTCAAGAGAATGACTGACAACAGATCTCTCGTCACCATAAAATAATGTGTTTTCCACCAATAAAAGAACGATTAGCATTGTTTTTGTTGACACAGTTAATTGATTAAAGAGTTTCTTTTCTCATTGTTATGTTTTCAAAAGGCCTGGGCTATGACAGAAATGCTCAAGAAAGTATTGCATTTGGCTGCAAGCTGGGGTTCCCATACACACAAGTGCTGAACTTAATTCAAAACCCCTTCAGACGCCAAGCTGACTGTTAGCTAGTGGGAGAGGAGAGATAGCTATGACCCGACTCTGAACTCAAAAATTGTGGATTATGCCTTCCTCGGATAGTTACATGATTTAGTGGATATATTTCAAAGTACTAGCTAATTTCTTCCTTTCAAACATAAATGAGTAGTTAGGACATCCACAACATTGGGAGGTTGTGCCACAGACCTCCGTATGTCTTAAGGATGTCCCTGATGGCTGGGTTATGAAGAGAGAGAGAAAGAAGAGAATATACTCAGTAAGAGCTTGAGCCAAAAGATAAGTATTTTATTTACTGTGATTTAAAAAAATAATAATCACATTTAAAATTGTGTAGAAAAACCTATTGGTCAAACATCTGGTCACAGTAAATGTTTACATAAAATAGCATTCTAGGTTTCTAATCAGCCCGTAGTTATAGGATATTTTATGTTATTTATATTTCATTAAAAGTCGAAAAGAAGGCTATATGCACTAATGATGTCCGCAGTCATTGTGGTGGGCATCCAGAAAGTCTCAAAGTGTAAACTTCATGTGGTCAGCTGTGGAATTCCCAACCAGTATTGACAAGTTTCTCTGAGAATGCTACCTGGTCAGAGAACAAAAGGCTTGGAGTAAAACAAACAGTCAGAGAGTGTACCACTAGTATTCAAAGTAGGAGTTAATCTTTAGACATTATTGTTAAGTTCCTCAAACAGAACAGGCCTTGTAACATATTGGTTGCAGCCTATTCTGCTGTACTGTACCTATCGGATACTACTACAGCATGTTGTGTTTAGGTGTTATATTCATAGTGTTATAATGTGCCAGTACATTAGCTTTTAAGTATGATCAAATAAATATGTTCTGCTGGAATCACATAAGGAGTATAATACTCAATAAATTGTGCCTCTCATATCACCATGTCTGTATAAAACGTGCATGTTGCAATCACTGGAGTAAACATTTCTACGTAAAAACAATGAACATGAGGACATTATTGGAAACAACAATGCAACAAACTCCTACTGGACATTAGAAGTATTATTTAAGAGTTTGGATATGGCTGCACTTCACGTTTCATGGACACTGGAATAACTTGTAGGGTGAGAGATAATAGGACTGGAGTTGAACAACATTTGAATATGTTCATATCACACATCCGGGAAACATTGCCATATCCCAGCCCTATCCTAATCCCACTCACAACACAGACCATAAGGCTATCGCTAGACTGTACCCTTGTACAGTGGGCCAACTACTGGCCCTGCATGTTATAATAACTACTGTCCTAGTTCACCCTTTGTTTACAATAGTACTGTTAAATTCCTGTCAGTCTCATGTCATAATAACTACTGTCCTTGTTCACACATCAGTTAATATAGTACTGTAGAATTCTTGTCAGTCTCAGTGTCACGTCAGCCAGGTTCACAGGGTCCGGGATGTCACTTAAATCTGATACTCTCTCTTCCTCTCTCCTGACAGAAAGGGTTTGCTCTTTTTCCCTTCCTCCATTCTCAGCCTCCTATCATAAAGAATGGTTCCTACAACTTCCTCACATTCCTCACATACACAGAAAGGACAAAAAAACTGAAAGAGAGAGTGAAAAAAAATAGCTAAGTTGCTGGTCTCTTTCCTCACTCTTTGTTTCTACTCCACTGTAATTGTCAACACCCGAAATGGCTTTAAAAACTGAATTTTCTCACCAAGCAATACAGTACAGCTATCTATTGGCTTTGAAGTTTAGTCTCTGTTTCCAATGTTTCAGTCTGAGTGTATGACTGGTAACAGCATGAATTCATGTATTGTTTGTTATAAAACAGTTCTAAGCACCATAAAAGCGGTAAAAAGAAAAAAATGCCCTGGAATTGACAAATGCAATCATAGTGCGTATTAGAATGTCCTTAGTATACATATTCCGATCAGATTTGATAAATATATTTATGTACAGATCAGGAAAAAATAAAGAGACCACTGCACCTTATTCTTTCCTTTCCAAAAAACTCAAAAGGAATTTTTTTTGCGAGGAACAGAAGCTTTCAATTTGCAGTTGTCTTTTAATTTTAACCCTTCTGGGGTTATAATTCTTAACCAAAAAAACAAAAAGAAATACTTGTTTTACTCTCCTCTACTCTGCCTCTATCTCTCTCTATCTTTCTCTCTCTCTGTCTCTCTCTTTCTGGGGGTCTGTCGAGGAAGCCAAAAAGGGCTGAGTCAGAGATCCCATCTCTTCCGGGGGCAGACAGGGCCAGCATGCCAGGCCAGGCAGGGCAGAGCCAAGCATAAAGGGAGCTCCTCTTTGAAAAGTCTGTCTGCGGAAAGATCAACAAGCAAGTCCTGGGGGAGTCTGTGGGCTGTCCTAGTCATACCCAGTCCTGCCCAAACTGCCCCGGGGGGGGTGGGGGGGCTGACTCAGGTCATATTCATTACGCACCAAATGGAAAATGGACTACGGGTCTCTTCAAAGTAACAAGAGGTATCAGAATTTGAATCAGATGTAGTTGCACGTTTGTACTCACATGTGCGAAGGAACGTTTCTGTAACTGGCCAGCAGCGTTTGACAACGGGTGGAACACATGCACGCAGTGCCTTGCCCTCACCGTGTTAGGATCAAATGGAAATCACTATTTGTCTCCCAAATCTTCTTTGCCAAGATAAAATAATCATTGCAAGTGTGCTTTGATAAAGACGTCACAGTGTGCCACTTTACATCTAGCTACAGAAGTGCACTTTTCTGGGGCATTTGTACTATTGGTATTGTGTTATCACTAACTGTATATAGACTCTTTACGGCATTTGTATTTAATGAGAACTCTACCTCATTTTTTATTTTTAATTTTGTAAAATGTGTACTATGTGTAATTGTATGTTGTCCTGCACATCTGCGCTTTGTCTTGGCCAGGTCGCCATTGCAAATGAAAATCTGTTCTCAATTGGCTCACCTGGTTAAATAAAGTTTAAATGAAAAATAATTAAAGTTTGTGGACCAACGAGCTGCATTTATCACATTTGACAGTCAAGCAAAGTAGTATAATGGCATCAGTTTGGTGAAAATTGTTGCATGCAGAATGGCTTGTTTGAGTAAGATCATAGAGAGGCCAAAGAACAGTCAAAAGCTGAGAATTTAACTAGCAACCACAGATACGATGACACAAGTGATAGAACGATTAGACATTGCAGAGAGAGCAGAGCAACTTTTGTGGGCGGTTAGAGAACCAGTGCCCTGCACAAGACTGTATCTAGGAGTCATTTCCAAACTGAGGTCATGGGTCACAATGAACCCCCCCGCCCCGAAGAAAATGTTGAGTCCACAAATGAATGCATTTCAGTTTGAGAGTAAAAACTGAATATTACAATCATTTTATAAGAATGTATGTTGAATACATGATGTCTTGACAAAGACAAAACACTATCTACAGTGCTTTAAAGCATGTATTTCTCCTGTTATTCATTCATGCCAAGAGAGCAACGTCTGCTCTTTGATCACCTGAATCAATACAAAAGGCTCCCAAGATAAACATTGACAATTTAGGATGTCTCTATGGGCAAGTAAAAAAGATACATTTGTACCAACTACCTGCCCCTTTATCTCCTTTCTGGATACCCCTACCCGAAACCCTGGGTCTTGCCTTCTCAAAGTTTAGCATTGTTGTCATTCAAGAAAATACATTTTCTCAAATAAATAATCTTTCACAAAATTGTATGAATCCTATCTGCCTGGTTTCACTTCACCACACTGAAGTCATTACGACTGTGAAGTTGTCATGCAAACTTTTTTTTAGATCAGTTCCTTGTGAGACATTTTACTTGGTCCTCTGTAGTTGTGGCACAAATCAAAGGACATTCAGACATAACTTTTCCCTTCAAATATTCTGCAACAGTAACTACTGTAGATAGCCAGTTACGTAGCTCTGTTTCCAAAACCTAAGGTTAATGTTAAAGCAAGTTGCTAGCTTAATCTAATCTTGAAAATACCTGGTCCAAACACAACCATCAAAATCAAAAATTATCTTGTAAACCAGGGGTATTGAAATATGACTCTAACCTTCCTAGTTATCTAACTAAAACAGGTGGCTTTTTCTGGGGGGAGCATCTCTTGCCCCAATCAGCTAGATCACTTTTTCTGATCAAGAACACAATAGCTTGAAGAAGTGACGGTCTTCCTGTTTGTAGGTACATGAGACAGACCTGTAACAGTATACCAGAATATTTACCAGTGAATCAGTGTGACGCAGGATTAATTTGTGATAGTGTAACCATTTAATTCAATTGAGAGACATGTAGTTGTAAGTGGTAAATAAATTTATTTGTCCTGAGCTCTAACTTTTCTTACATGCATCCACCCAAACACTATCTTGCTACATAGCTAATGCTAATGTTCTACATTTTGGGGTCGCTTAGAAAAAGCGTATTTTTTATCCTCTAAAATAAAATCAAGTTGAAAAAAATATGGTTAAGTACGAAAATATTTGGACACTGACACAATTTTCACAATATTCGTTCTTCAACAACTACCACAATGGATTTGAAATGGAACAACCGAGATGCAATTGATGTGCAGACTTTCAGTTTTAATGCAAGGGGTTGAACAAAAATATTGTATGAAATGTTTAGGAATTGCAACAATTTTCACACACAGACCCCTTATTTCAGGAGCTCAAATGTAATTGGACAAATTAACACAATCATGAATAACATTTCCAATTTTTATACTTTGTAGAGAATCCTTTGCAGGCAATGACTTGAAGTCTGGAACACATGGACATCACCAAATGCTGGGTTTCTTCCTTTGGCATGCTTTATCAGGCCTTTACTGCCTTTACAGACCTTTGGTCTGTCGGTCGTTCTGCCTTAAAATTTGGCTTCAGCAAGTAAACTGCATGCTCGATAGGTTTGAGATCAGATAATTGACACAGCGATTCCAGAAAATTCCACTTCTTGGCCTTAAAAATCTTCTGGGTTGCTTTCATAGTATGTTTGTCCATCTGTAAAGTGAAGCAACATCCAATCAACTTTGCTGAATTAGACTGAATCTGAGCAGAAAATATATCCCTATACACTTCAGAATTCATCCGGGTGCTTCTGTTTTCTGTCATAAACAAACACTAGTGACCCAGTGCCATTGGAAGTCATGCATGCCCATGCCAACACACTGCCTCCACCGTGTTTTACAGATGATGTGGTATGCTTCGGTTCATGAGCTGTTCCAAACCTTCTCCATACTTTTTTCTTCCCATCATTCATGGTACAGGTTGATTTTAGTTTAATCTGTCCAAAGAATGCAGTTCCAGAACTGGGCTGGCTTTTTAAAAATGTTTTTTGACATTGTCTGATTTGGCTTTTCTATTCTCTGAAGCTTATGAATAGTTTGCCTTGTGGTGAACACTCTGTATTTGCTCTCGTATGGAGTCTTCTCTTTATGGTAGACTTGGATAATGATATGCCTACCTCCTGGAGAGGTACAATCATCCACCACTGGGGTTGACCACTGTTGTTGCAGAGCTCATCAGTGTGTTTTTTTTTCTCAGTATGTAAATACATTTTGATTGGGTAACTCCTAATGTTCTTGCTACTTCCCTGAGGATATTTATTTTACAACCTGAGAATGGCCTGTTTCACTTGCACTGAGAGCTCTTTTGAACCATATTTTATGGGTTCACAGCAACAGCTTCGAAATCTGAATGCCCCACCTGGAATCAACTCCAGACTTCTTACCTGCTTAATTGATGAAGAAAAAACAAAGGAATATCCCAAACCTCCGATTTGGATGTGAAAACCTCAAATAAAACAGAGAGAATCCACTTTAAGCCCATATTTATTATTTAACTGTAACTTGAATATATTTTGGTACACAGCTAAAATAACAAAACGTGTGTCTGTGTCCAATTATACAGTTTAGACATTGTTAATGTTGTAAATGACTATTGTAGATGGAAACAGCTGATTTTTTAGGGATTATCTACATAGGTATACAGAGGACCATTTTCAGCAACCCTCACTTGCATTAGTGTTTGCTAATCCACGTTTATCATTTTAAAAGACAAATAGATTATTTGAAGGGACCACCATTGTTTGAAGAAACCTTCCATCACCTGCCTGAATGACTACCAGCCTGTAGCACTGTCCTCCACCATCATGTAGTGCTTTGAGCAATGTATTGCTTTTATCTGCTCCACCCTTCCTGACACATTGGACCATTTTCAATTTTCATACCGCTCCAATAGATCTACGGACAATGCCATTATCCTGACAACATACACCGCCCTCTCCTACCTGGAAAAAGGCAACAAATACGTGAGGATGCTGTTTGTGGACTTCAGCTCTACATTTAACGCTATGGTCCCCGCCAAGCTTGTTCCTAAGCTCAGGACCCTGGGACTTAACACTTCCCTGTGCATTTGGATCCTGGACTTCCTGATGAGCAGACCCCTGGTGGTGAGAATGGGCAATCTCACCTCATCTGCACCGACCCTGAGTACTGGAGCCCCACAGGGCTGCGTACTCAGTCCCCTCCAGTACTCCCTGTTCACGTATGACAGCGTGGCCACTCACAGCTCCAACATCATCCTTACATTTGCGGCCAACACTACCGTCCTGGGTCTTATCTCAAAGATGAGACGGATTACGGACAGCAGGCATGGAACAGGGCTACATGGTGCCAGGACAACAACCTCTCTCTCAACATCTGTAAGAGTAAAGAGATGATCATGGACTTCAGAAAGCAGCGGGGTTGGGGCTGAAGGTGAGAGAGTCTTCGAATTACATGATGTCTTAGGAGAGCACAGAAAATCTTCAAAGATCAAAGCCACCCAGGCTATGGTCTGTTCACACTGCAGCCATATGGTAGATGCTACCGGCGCATCAGAGCACACACTTCTCGACACAAAAACTGTTTTTTACCTCAGGCCATAAGGCTCCTCAACCAGCAATACTGATCCATTATCATACTGATAAATATATTCTTCTCAGTACATAGTTGTTGGGTGCCATGTCACAATAATTGTATTTGTGCCGGATGAAACTGTGTTGTCAGTGCATTTGACAAATAAATCTTGAAACTTGGAACTTGATAACACTTTTGTTTTAGCATCGCTGAAAATGTTGTGATTAAAGAAACAATAAATCTGTCCTTCATTAGATTACTTCAATATCTTCTGCATCAGCCTTTTTTTTTTTCAGAAACTCTCCAGTCTATTCTTGTTCTTAGAAATAAAGTCTATTCCATGTGAGAAACTGCCAAGAAATTGATGTTCATGTAAAATGATGTGCAAACGGAACATCAACATTGAAGATGTGACACCGAGATGCTGGTTCTTCCCCTGTCCAGTGTCTGTTTTCTCTCCACTGTTGACGTTCCGTTTGATCAGAACATGGGATGCAATGTATGAGGGGAATGTAGACTAAATACTACAAAATACTGCTCAGAGACGATGATGGCTAACAATTTAGATTCTCATCAGTTTACTTAATAAATTGTTTCAAAACGGATGCAAATCTTGCAACAAAGCTTGGAAATCTCCATAAAACAACTGTAATGTGAAATGGCCTCAAAACAAAGGCAGACTACCTTGATGTTTTCCATTTAAAAACGATTAGCTTCGGTGTCCCTTGATGAATGCGACCCAGGCCTGCAATCCTTCGGTCCCCACACAGCTCCGCTGTACTGCTGTGTTTGCCTTGGCTCCAGCCTTTTCAGAGGACTTTCAACCCAGCACTGCTGCCACCAGGGATGACACTGACTCTCTTGCTCACTGTCTAAATAAAGCAGCCTTAAGCGTCAATCACTTTGTGTGTCCTGTGCTCTCACTGTCTCTGCCTTTCGTACTTTCTCTTTTTCTTCCATTTTCTTTCTTGTGCTCTATGCATCTGACAATTTAAAATTCCACATTCAACATAGATAATATGTTTTTATTATATCTCAGTGACAAATGCATCAGCCCTTTGCACTACTCAACAACAACTCAACAAATATGTTTGACGCTTTGGTTTGCATCTCTTTTCATTTAATGCTACTGATCTTCCCAGCCACAGATCATATATGGTGAAATAATGTTGTCATGTACATGACCCTGAACAGTATGCACAATTACTCAGAATTACATAGAAGAGGAGGCCCTCAGTGATGAAATGTCTTGTGAATCCTCCCTCGAAGCACCTTGAGTACTTGGAAAAAAGCTTTCCAGCCTAGGACTACTTCGTAAATGTATAGAAGTACAGATCATTTCCTTCTTTTGGAGCGGGCTGGCCCTAGACATAAGCAACATAGGCGGTTGCTTAGGGGCCCCGGCCTCTAGGGGGCCCCAGTCTGCTACTGAACTCCAGACCAATAGAGAAGAGGGGTCCCCAAAATCTAATTTTGCTTAGGGCCCCAAAAGGCGAAGGCCCTGTTTTGGAGAGGTTAGAAACCAATTTTTGCTACAAAGACATGTTCTTGTATGGTTTTGATCTTATTCTTCAAAAAGATATGTTTGTATGTGTGAATGGACTGTCTGAGGGCTGTTAGAGACCTCTGTGTTTCCTACAAACCTGATCTCTATTGGAGAACGTATAAAATACATGTCAAGAGACGCTTTTTTCTGTCTTCAGAACATTACAAAAAAGCTTTTAATTGAAAAAGTATGCTGAAAAGCTAATCCAAGCTTTATTGTTCCTCAATATTAGACTACTGTAAAGCTTTTCTCTCTGATTTAATCCTGATAAGACATTTATAAAATGTAAATTAGTGCTAAACATGGCATCTACAATCTCAAATGTTATTACATTAGTCTAGTATTAGCCGCTATACACTTGCTGCTGTTTAGTTGTTGCAGTTGTTTGGTGTCCCTTTTCGTCTGTTGCTTGGCAAAGTAGGTGGAGTTACTTCCTGCCTGTTTGGCCCTTTCCGGGGTTTCCTTTGGATAGGGACACAGTGTCTCTGGAACCCCCTGTCCCAGACCCTAGTTTTATGCTGCTATTTTATTGTGCTGAGTGACCAGGGCAGTGTTTACCTATCCTGGCCTTTGGGAACCCAAGTAGTGCGCACTTTTGGTTTTGCCCCAGCATTCACCTGATTAAAATGTTCCCTCATCACTTATAAACCTGATTGATGTAATCAACCTATCATCAAGTTTTTAATTTGAATCCAGTCAATGAGTCCTAGGGCAAAAACTAAAATGAGCACCGGACCAGGATTGGGAAACAATGGACTAGGTTCTGGCTGTCCTGCCTTTAGTCCCAGTTGTTTACTTTGCATTTGTTTATGTGGACAAGGGTCAGTCTGAAAAACATGCTCAAATATCCATTTGAATCCTTGGAATTTTCTATCAAACCTTCCTGGTGTCCTGTTTAACCATATGTTTGACCGCGCCTCAGGACTGCCTGACCCGAATGACTTGGCTCACATGTATTTTTTTTACCTTGATTTCATCTGAACATGCAAAAACATTGACATGGCCTAAAAGGTCATGTACTCTTATAATATTCACCCGGTACAGGAAGAAGAAGACTCGGCCCCCTGCGAATCTAGTTCCTCTCTAAGTTTCTTCATATATTTGGACCCTACAGGGGAGTTTTTTCTTGTTACTGTGCATCAACTCTGTTGTGGCATGCTCTTTGTGGTTTCAGTCTGGGTATCTGTAAGAGCACCTTATGACAACTGCTGTGGAAAAAAACGTGTGAACATATTTTATTGATTGTGTTTGTCTATTTTTTTTATATTGTTTCCATGCTATGTTGTAATTATATATATCTTGGGAATGTTTCGTCATTTGTCTTTGGAAGCAGTATAATGTGGTCTTTTTAGATGGTTATCGCCTCAATCAATGACTGGGGGCCAACAAGGAATGCAAACATGTGTCAACTTATTGGATATGTGCTATAGTGAGAGAATACAATTTAAAAAATCCATGACTTTGAGATTTTTTTTTTTTTAAAGATACTGAACTTTGAATTGGAACATGTTATTTTCACTGATCTTTGAAAACAAATATAATATGAGGGATGGGTAGTACAAACAAACTACTGGTTTTCCTAATAATAACATTTCAATCACAATATCGATACCAAACGACTTTGATTTCTAAATGGTGTATCTGGCTTATGTGGGATATGTTGTTGCATATTACTGCCCTTATATTGAATAAACTGTCCAACATAATAACCATCCGGACATACCATCTAGCCATCGCTATAATGTTTGTCTACCAATGGTATTATTTCTAAGGTCTAAAAAATACATGTACTTCTAACTGAAAGACATGATACACTTTGTTGGAACACATTGCAAGTTATTATATAAAGAAAACATCATAATTGAATGTTACATGTAAGAGGAAAGTCTAGCTTTAATATAAAATGCAAGAACAACTAGACAAACACTGTATTCAAAATCCTCACATTTTCATAACATCTTTCTCTTTAAGATGTGAAAAACAATATTTAAATAGATGTTTGGTTTAGTTATTATTCAAACATAAATTTGGGGGAAATCTTCATACCAGTTCAATTAAAAAATACTGAAAAGTAAGCTTTAATGAAGCGATATTGACAGAGGTGGTGTGATATATGGCCAGTTAACCATAGCTAATGTCTATTTTTATGCATGATGCAATATGGAGTGCCATATATAGAGCCCTTAGCTGTGGTATACTTGCAATATCCCACAAGCCAATGAGGTGCCTTATTGCTCTAATAACTCTGTTGCTAATGCAATTGGAACTGTAAAAGTATTTTTTTTATCTCATATAACACTGCTTTTAGCCAATCAGCAATTAGGTTTAGAATAACCTGGTTGGGTTACACTAAAATTGGTTCTAACTTTTATCAAACATCACTGACTCAAGAGGTGAAGGAATAATGTTAGAAGAATTAATGACAATTAATTTGAATTTAACACACAACAATTATCTGAATATTAAACAAATATAACTGGTTATTTAATGTCAAAACTTCAAAATGGTAAAATGTACCTTCACAGCACATTTTTAGATGGAGTGAAAACTGTACAAATTCCATTTGCTTCAGGACCTATCATATACTACTATAACACTTTGATAAACCACACACATAAGCACAGTGTGTACTTTTCCTTCATATATGTCCTAAGACAGAGGAAATTATTCCAAATTCACACATCATCAGAACAATTTATTCCAAAGATTTAAATAGGATTACTGAAAACTTTTTAATGAACAAAACAACCAACCAAAGAAATACATATATCCAAATCAAAAAATAGGAAAAGCAATCCAATTCATAAACATGATATTTCAAAAAATAAATAACTAAATAAAAAATTATTTTCAGGCCCTGTTTCAGCAGAACAGTCCTGATGGTGAAACTGAAATGCACTTTAAACAGCAGTTTCACAATGACCTTCAGATTCATTCCACTGAAATGAACATTCCACTAAAAGTTAGAGGAATTTCTCTGGCCCTAAAATGGTTCCACTGAGAGTTCTGCAGAGGAGGCACCACTTGCACTCCTAGAAGAGGAGAGACAGCTATACAGTACAGCAGGATCTGTGTATTGAATAGGAAAGTTGTATTGAGATTAAACGTCTATGAAATTTACTACGGACCTGGTCTCTTTTAAATAAAAAAATGTATTACAGGTTTTGTTGTGTGTTAAGTGAAAAAAAATAAAACAGTAATTTATCATATTATAATTATGTTTTGAAACCTTTGAAATGAATTCTATCTAAACAACATCTTTTCACATTACACTTATAACCGTTGATATGTCACGCTCCAGATTAATCCCCATTGAAACTACACCTGCATCGCCATGTAGTCATTGTGTAACATTATACTCATTGACTAATTCTGTTTTATGATAATGTGTGCTGTGCGTTGTAGAAACAGATGTTACTTTTCTATCAAATGAAAACACTTCAGGGGCAATTTAGCAATGTATCAAATCCACTGTGGTTGTTCATATATTAACATTGAGTTATGTGGACCTTCATGTCATTTAGCATTTGCATTGTTTAATGTTACCGTGAAAATCAAATGCATGAGCATCTGTAAATGTATACACGTAATATCAGTTAGGTAGTCTTTGTTGCAACCAAGAATATTGCAGCAGTCCTCTTTTGTGTTGTAACAAAAGATGCATCTATAAAATGATTTTGATGCCATTTGTTCAAACATTACTTAGCTAGCTGTTGTACATGTCAAGGAGTATGCAAATATGTTCTCTTTCTTAGCTTCTCCTTAGAAAAACCTACCTCTACCAATTTCTTTAAAAATAGTACCAAGAAGTTACCACTATTGTAATTTCAAAAAGATAAATCGTAGTTTTTGATTATTTGTTGAATGTAGCAAATAATTAAAAATAAAATTGACCGACAGGATATAACAATCTTTGACACCCTGTTAAAACCATAAGAAATGAATTTAGCTACAGTCAGAGCCATCAGTGGAAACACGCAGATTGACAGTCACTGTTAACAATTATTAACTCAACAAGAGAAAGAGAAAATAATAAATCATATTTAGAATGAAGACATAAAGGCTGTTTTCGTTTCAGTTCTACTCTATATCCATATCTTTATTTAACAATCATTGTCATTTTTTTCAGCAATGGAGGATTAATAAATACTTTCTCTTGATTCAGGAAGGTTGTCTTGGTAACTTGATAAATTGATTCCAGTTGCAAAAAAATATTAGCAGAATGTTCTTCTTAGGATTGGTGCAGGTGTTTTTTTTATCAAGCTCTAATATCCGCGTTGTCTTGGGGGGAATCCATAACATTATGTACATATTTCTTCATTTTAGACAACAAAGAACATTTGATCCACCTCCATATTTGGGAGAGAGACAGAGACAGAGACAGACAGAAATGTTGAGTGCACAGCACCTCGGTCCAGAAAGCATCCAAACTGCAGACTAACAGTATACATTAATGGGCCTCTCAAATATTTCCCTTTGTGTTAAGGAGCTACGGTTTTCTCACATCATTCTGGAAATCAATCGCAAATATTCCACAGATGCATCAAACTTGCAGGGGTGCGGAGTTGAGTGGTTTCTGTCTCTGTCCAACAGTTTTAAGCAGGTAGCAGGAAATACACCCAGAACCAATGAGGCACTGAATACTTCCTCTATGCAGCAGTGGGACATCCAGAGACACAGAAAGAGAGAATGGGGCTGGGGGGTTTCATCCCTGAACTCGGTGACTCAGGCAAGAGCCATGGGGCACCAGGTTTCTCCCCTGACTGAAACAGCAACGTCGACAGACTGGCTGAGGCCCACGCTGGTGTAGATACCATCCTGGCCTGGGTACTTGACCACAGCAGAGCCACCAGAACCTGAACTTTCCACTGGGCCACTCAGGACAGGGGGTTGGACCTATAACAGGACATATAAATGTTAGTCACACATTCAGGAAAAAAGATTTTCTAGATTTGCTAGTTACAGCCAGGGCATATCAGTATTGGCTTGTCATTATTATCAAGTGTGCAAAAAATGACAATATTTTAAACAACAAAATGTAGTTGAGGGTAGGCATATGATGTAATTTGTAATCATTAATCAGAAATAACACTGTTAAATGATACTATCCAGAAAAGCTTATTTTCTGAAAACCTCACACCACTTTCCACACCTAGTAGACATTTATAGTAGGCTACATCTCACAGTATGAATCAATACCTATGAATTCAATATTATCAAGACATTTTATTATGAACATTTCAGATTGTAGTTTTATATTAGCTGTATCTCCTATGTTTCACAGCTAAATCTAATGTAAAAAAAACAATTAGTGCAATTACAAAATTTAAAAGGCTCTAATAATATTTTAGATATTCAAATGAAAGGTAAAATTGTGAATTTACATTTTACTCAAATGAAGAATGGCGTAATAATTTAGCTTTGCATAATTTGTGGCACAGGACATTAAGGTGCTCCATGAATAGGACAGCAGTTTCGAATTTCAAACTAAGCCTGTCCCACAAATTTTCCGAAAATGCTTAATAAATTTTTTTTTAATACATCATCGTTATCGAGGCACCTGCGTGTTCGGAGAGCTGTTCTTCGAGCAATCTTCAGAGTTAGAAGAAGACGTTGATGTCGGAGTCATGGGGACGGAATTGTTTCCTATGGCAAAATGATTAAACAATTATAAAGACCCCAACAGTAAAGAATTTAAGTAATACAACCGAAAAAACAGACGATTTTGCGTAGGAGTTAAAATATTCATTGCTTACCAGAGGATCCCTTGGTTTTGTTCAGCGTTTTAGGTTTTCTTTTCCTTGTCTGAATACCCTCTTTCTTCATGGCGAGCGGCCGAGGAACCTGAAAAAAATAAGGAATACTTTTATCTTCATGTTATTGGAACGTTATCTGTAATTTATGACGAATTTAGTTTTTTGTCAAATGTGTCAAACCATATAAATTGTGCTGTAAAAATAGTATGAATTAACAATACATATAGATAATTGTGAATATTAAAAAAAATGTGTACCACCATTGCTCCACAAACAAATTGAATAAAAACGCACATAAATTACGTAGTTGACAGTTACTATAGGGTCTTTAATGGCATGGATTAATATGTTGAAAAACACAGTTCAGTTGAGACATAATGTCAAGACAGTGTCTTACTCCGTGTAGTTTTGTGTAGAGACCACATGCGTTGCACACCGGTTCTCCCTCGGCGTTTCTGCGCCACAAGGTGGTTGTGCTTGTCTGACAGTTGGCACAGGAAAGGCCGATTCGCCGGGAAGATGACTGGGGAAGGCAATATACAAGCGATAAACACATTGTAACAAAGTTCCACACTACAGTTAAACAAAGGTGAGCGCATGGCCTACTCAAAACGAAAGACACTGAGACGTCTCCGGTTGAGGTAAAGAAACGACTATGGTAGTGGAATTGTTGGCTCTGATCCAAGCACTTAACGGCCAATGAATAATTGGACCTACAGGGCTGAGATTCTCCTCTTATGACTATTCATGTTGGTGCACTATTTTCCTAAATAAAATATTGGTCGTATTCGTGTAACCCAGTTATAAGTATGTGTTGATTATTTCGTTAACGAATGCACGGAATGTATGCATCACTGGTTTGTTACTGGGAATAACAACTACGAAATGGAGCAAGGAACACATGTCGTTTTCCTAATGTACATTAGTTGACACTGAAAAAATAAGTTGCACGTATGACAGACAAAATGTGCTTTTTGCATGGATGCTTGCCAGTGTGCAATAAAATGGTCCGACATTCTTTTGAATTGTTGGTCAAATTAAATCACCATTATTTAGGGAGCATAGAGATCTTCGGCGATAACCTAAGCCATTGTTTTAAATAAAGAGAGAGGCTGCTGAGTGGCTAAGTAGTCCCCTGAGCGTGTGCTGCTTACCATCCGCTTCTGTGGTTTAATTAATGGTCGGCTGAGTCCATTCATTTTGCTGTACAGGCCACAAGCGTTGCAAAGAAAGTGGCCGGTCCCATCGCGCCTCCAAAGTGGCGTTGAGATGGAACCGCAGTTTACGCATTCTCTGCTCTCTCCGAGGTCGTCCAGAAGATCTGCAGAAAGAAACTACACCAGTCACTTACACGTCACTTCAGATATGTGGTTGTGTATCAAAGGTCCGTATGTTTTTTTTAAATGGGCACCTGTCTGGTAATACATGAATGTCATTTTTCATTATTATTAATTCTCAATCTCAATAAATCTCAAGTAACCCTTTAAATGAGACGTCAGGTATGTATGCTACATAATTAATTCAATGCGACTTATGTTACCACAGCATTACGAATATCTAATAATCAATGTATAATTTTCATTTACTGCATTTCACATTTCAAAATGAGAAGGGCCTAATAATGGAGAGGTATGAAACGATTTCAGTGATCGCCTAATTTTCAACTCAAGCCACAACAAAATATTATAATGGCCTCATTTATTTCTTAATGGATGTGATGTCTTTAGCAGTACAATACACATTTATTTCACGTCTGACAACAACTTTCTAGATCGTGTGGACCTTAAGGTCAAATAGTCCGAAACATTCACGTTAAAGTATCAAATCATCATGTTATAAGCAATTGTTCTCGTCACCTTTTAAGGTTTTTAAATGTTACTTTTTACCCATTATTCTGCCATGTGTAGAACGTAGGAAATCAACAGCTATTCAATAAACATACTTTCAGGATCTGATATAAACTTCACGTAATAGTAGTCCATATAATCTGAATTGGCCTACCTCCATTGGGTCCTCGAATCGTCAAAGGCGCACCTCTGCTTTGCAACGTGTGCAACATGGTGTTATCAAATGGTCCTCCCGGCCAAGGCGAGGACAACTGGGATAGCTGCGGTCCAACATACGGGGAGTAAGGACTTGTGTAGGATCCACTGAGAGGCCGCGAGAGGCCATACTGGTCTCGACTGCTTACATTTAGGTTACTGTAGCCGTTATCCCTGGGCGCCCCGTTGTTCATGGGCGGGCTTGGGGGATAGTGGAAGCGGTTGGAGGTATGAGGACTCCCGGTGCTGTAGGAGGGACTCTCCGGAGTAGACTGGGACCAGACTGAGTGACTGGTGACTGCATGGCTGGGCTGAGATGACCCGCTGGCTTGCAAATAAGGGAGGCTGGGTATCATGGGTCCCACCCGAGAGCTCGGTACATACACTGGGGAGTTGGTGTTGGAGTGCATATAGCCCCCAGAGCTTGAATCGTAACTCGCCTGGCTCTGGTGGGCCGCCGCGATGGCTAGGGTTTGATACATGTCGCTGGGGTCGACAATAAGGCCCCCTTTATGGTGTGGGTGCGCTCCACTGGAGATGATGAGTTTGTTGCCCTGATCTAAATCCGTGAACAGCGTGATGTCCTCTGGGGTGGGAAGGGTCGTGTTGTTGTTATGGTGTCCGTGTCCAAAGTGGACGTAGGAGTGTAGAGATGATCTGCCTTGTCCGTCGGTGCGCCGGTGTCCCACTGAGTCAAGTTGATCGGTTGGCGGCGGTGACCTGAGCCCTTCCGAGTCGTGCGCGTGGCTGTGACTGTCCCTCCGGTCCTGACCGCCGTGTAAGTAATTTTGTTCAGCCGGTGAACCTGGGCTGCTGGACACTTCTCGCTTGACCATGGACCAGCTGTTTTCGCCCAGGTCCATCCAGGATCACTTTCCATACACCGTAGGGCTATAAAATTGTGAAGTTGTCGTCGTTGCTGGGAATTAGAGAGTAATTTGTTAATGGTCAATATCACATTGTATCACATTGTAAATTGGTCCTTATACGTAATGCGGTTGAACTTAAAGATTATGTCTGGAAGCCCAATCTAAATGACATACATTGGTCCAAAAAGTTACATTTGTCCAAAAAAGTTATATTTGAATTACCAACATAATATAAAAGATGAATTTACAAATTAAACGATCATTTGCGACATGCAATCACCCATGATAACATTATTATGTAAGCTACGCAATTCAAACCCCACACTGCCCTTGATGTGGGCTTGGTTTCATTTTAAGCTTTCGCGTAATTTTTGAGAACATGAAACGAAAAAAAAAATATGATGATAATGGACAATTGGATTAGACATTTTTGAGAATATCGCTTATAGGATTAATCCTTTAGAAATGTAACCACGGTGAACGCTACGACTAGAGAAGTTGAATCCATCCATGTCAAAAGCCTATCCTCCCCTCTCGAGATAGCCTCTTCATAATTACAAAAAACCACACGCCATTACAGATAGGAAACAAAACGCAATATGTCTTCGCAGAGAAGAGATAACCGCTTGATAAGACATATAACAGATAAGATCCAATGGGCAGGGTAAGGGTGACAAAACAATACCCCAAATGATTTAGGTTCTGCGCAGCTGGCACACAGAAGCACGAGCACCGAAACCAGATGTTTTACCATATGTTTTACCAAAACTGGACTAAAAAATAGGCAGAACAGCAAGGAAATGATATTCACCACATACCTAGTTCTGTGCCATCAGTCGCTCGTTCAAGTTTCCAAAAGGGTCGTAGCTGTTCTCCGGGAAGATAGGAATGAAAGTGTTACTGCGTTCGTGACGAGGTTTTTAGAGAGGAGGTGCTTCTCTGAGCTACAGTTACAATCTGAGGGCGTTCTCTGATTGGATTTCACTTGAGCAAACACATTTACTCAATGGGGGTGCCAGCCTTTGAGACTTGATCATGTCTAAACTGTAAATGAATCAATTCGACGTTTCAAAGAACGCGAATGAAATAATAAAATCGAAATATTAATTCACTAGCATATACAGAAATATTAAGAGTAAAGAAATCAATTTTGCAGTGCACTCTTTTTTTCATTTTCATCTGTTTTCAAAGAATATTGTGTAGAAAATTTATTTTTTACAACAACTAATACCTGAGTGGTAGTAATAATTGTCCTTGAGAAAAAAGCAATACTTAGCATACATCTATTCTTTAAAATGTGTTTACAAGTAGGTCATCTGTACTAGCAATCAATTCGAAAATAACATATTTGAATAATAGGCCTGTATAAAACTGCTGACGACGAATTCAGAGGAAAAAATATCATTTTTCAGGTCCACAAATCGCAATATAGGCCTAAATAAGTTATTATTTAAAAGTAATTAATATTATTATTATTGTTAGAAATTAAATTTAAATGTAATCCAAACCACGGTAAAGAGCCACGATTGCCACTTTAACATTGACTTGTTTATATTTTGTTTGTTTATTCTCCATTGTAGCTTTATGTTGGGGCAGACCATTCACTAATTCGTTTATTTAAGTTAGACGCCTTCATTTGGGATCAAAAGGGTTCAGGCCCATAGAAGCACAAACTCTCAGCAGGCCTGTGTTGTTGCAGAAGGGATTACTTTGAACTGGCGATGATTCTTTCAGTTGGAATATACATCGGCTCGGTGAAATGATCAAAAGTGACCAGGTGTCAATTAAACCATTCATTTACTAGTCTTCTGCACTCCTTCCAAGGGATAACAAATAGGTCTGTCGTTAGTCAACCTGGGAAGAATTCAACTGGTATTTCTATCTATTTACATTTTGTCTGGATAACACTGGTAGGCGATACGGGTTTCAGGGTAAATTGTAGGTCACTGTTTCGAGTGTGTGTGTGTGTGTGTGTGTGTGTGAGAGAGAGAGAGAGAGAGAGAAAGAGAGAGAGAAAAAGGGGGGCACGAGCCATTGCAACATTTATCTATACTCTGTTTGACTCCTGTTGTAGAGTGGTCTCGAACAATGGCCATTCTTCCTTTACTTTTGATTTTAAACAGCTAACAAAGTGTTCCAACTGCCAGTTGGAGAATGCACGCATTTTATCAGATCAGAGCCCATGTAGCTATTTGTCCTTCACTTGGTCTTTGCATTCCATTTACTTTTTTGCTTAGCAATGTTTAAAACTAACATTTAAAAAAAATTGTCTATAGAAGTAAAGCAATTGCATAGTTATAAAACGACATCCTGTATAGCGTGCCATGGACTGGAAGCGCCTTCGCAAGTAAAATAATCGCAATACAGCCACCTACGCCTAATTTAGATCTATTTTGCGAGGTCGTTGAGAGCACAAAATAACATTTGAAAAAAACAGAACATATCAAAAGGCCTAATGTAACACGAAAAATCAGTCGCTACTGACATGGCTTGATATTGAGAAGCCAAAGGAGGCAGGCAGTTTGTCGGGAGGTGCTAGAATACATAATCCTGGTTTTACTGTCTGTTCCAGTTCGACTTGACGAATGAGGTGTTTTTGCTGTTATGCCAGGAAGCGTGTCTCTCTGACAGGTAGGCTAGGCTACCTGTGACGAATCACCACGGGGAACGTGGGACGCCGCTCAGTCTCAGCCTCTCTATCTTCACACTGTCCAGGGACAGACAGGCCGGGGCATGGGACAAGCTCATTTGCAATCTACAATTAGATTGGGATTCAGTCAAACCGGTCATAGCAATGTTTATGCACTGTTGTTATTTGTAATATTTATTCGTTGTCTAGGCCTACAAACTTCTGATTCTGAGAAATGAAATCGTTCCTGTGATGGGGTTCGCTCTTGTAGCAGCCGGCTTTAAATCAGTTAAATATGACCGAAATGTGTTTTTTATAGATTTAAGCCGGTAATAACCTGTATAATTTAGGGAATTAATAACGACTACTTTATTTTGACTTTGTTATAGGTGAAATAATAGAAAATTGATTTCAACGGCACTGTTATGGCCTTAGTCATAAATTTGAGTTTTATCGCCTAGTCCTTACAAAAATGTAAATCTAAATATTTATTCTAGATAGAGGTGGCAAATTAATGTCATACTAGAATGCAATTAACCCACTTCGTGAGATATTTATTTATAGATTTTCGAAATGGCTATATCTTTACATTGTTAAAATGTTTGCATATTTCTTTTTTTTCAGGTGTCAATACCATATAACACGATATCAATGATCTCCTAATGTTTGTTTCATGTTAATACACAATATTTCCTACTGTAAAGCTACTGGTTAGTCTTCGTCTAATATAATTCTTGCGATAATTTAGACAATCAGGGACATTTCACTTAATTGGCGAAACCTATATCCTTTAACGGAAGATATAGGGACATACGTACTTAACCTTATGTCATGGTGTATAGGCCCAGTAAAGCTTTTTGTCCCCCTTCAATGCCACAGTAACCCCAGTGAAAGAAAATTCGATATTTAATCATTTTATATATTTACAAGCTATATTTTTATAGTTTTTTCCTTTATAAAAAAATCGGATAATATTGCAAAATCAGTTTAGTCTGGTTTCATTCGGACATAACACCTTTGAAAGTTATTAATGAAAGGTGTTGAAGGCGTAAATGAAGTCTGCTTGTCTGGGGTGTAATAATGTCAACAAAGGTGCGAGTTTATGATGAATGGGGAGCGATTTGTAAAACATGTAGCCTTGAGACATTTACTTAATAAGTCACCCTGTCTCAATTGTGTCTTAAGAGACTGAATAGATCACGTTGAGAAGCTTTTTTTGTGCTCGGAAATGTAACAAAACTGCAACAGTCAGTATTTGTTGGTTTGATTGTGTCCGTTGATATCAACCGTTGACACAATGGAAATGTGTAACGGTGTCTGAATACACTGTTTACATATTATTTTGCACGTTGAAATTTGAACCATGGCGTTGCCAAGCGCTCCCTGCGACCACGTTTTAGACATCAGATACACATTTCATATTTTTGTACAAATGGATTATTATAATTATTATTGTTATATTATACGGGTATTATAATTAATTAATTACAGAAGTTCAAATAATAAAGCTATACTTTCGTTGTATCCATTTTAGATTAACGTATCACAGTATTTATCATGACCTTTTGAGTGTCCATTTAATCTCACAAAAAGGTGATAACATGCGATGAAGATAAGCAATAGAGGCACTGGGAATTGTAGTTGCAGTTCCCCTGTATCAAAGAACTAAATAATATTTTAGAAAAAAATATTATTCGTCAAAATAACGATAAACTATTAACAAAAAATCCATCAATATAACCCATACGCTACATTTTGAAGTAATTCCTGAATGTAATGTAATTTCAGAGTATAATTCCATATAGGTTGATTATTATTAAGGGACAAACCAATGGTTCGATAAAACCCAAGTCGCACCAATAATGACTGCGAATTTAGGTTAATGGAATTCCATAGTTGCATATTGGATACATATATAATAAACATAAATACGATCAAACCAACAGGGGATCAAGTATGTTGAAGTAGAATTTCCTATTGTGGTTCCCCTCATATCTGAAGTGGGTGCACAGACAGGGCTAATAAGCCCAATGATATCTCATGAAATAATGAATGCAAATAAAGACTTAGTCCAAATTATATCCCGGTATCTTTTCACAATATGCATTAGTTGTTGAGTTCACAATAAAATAATCATTTGATCTCATTTCAGTTGGCACATTGAATTTGGCTGATGATGACATCATATTCTAAATGAGGATTTGAGAATTAATTGCATCAAATGTATATATCTAACCACCCATGTTGATGTCACATATCCCACTTCCTAATTCAAAGTTATTCCCCATTACAACAATTTCTACAGCACTGACCTCTCTAAAATAGCTTTGCTTTGTGAGGAAGAGATGTGATATGTCATGGAGTCAGACTCAACTTGCTGTATAATGAGGAAGCTGTGAAGGTACTATATTGTCTTTTATTAATCTCTTCACATGTTGAAAGCATTTAAATTACCTATTTACAGCAGTTTGGCTTTATTTCTGTCTGTATATCTGTCTGTCTGTCAATGGCTCACATGGAATGTTGAGTAAATATGTTTCGAAAATTATATTTAAAAATAAAGCATTGTATTAGGTCTTCAATTAAACTTACGATTAGGATTAAAATTTGTAGGGTTGCTACTTCTTAATTTTTATTTTTTTTAATTCATGAGAGAAATTGTAGAACTTCCATCTCTGCAGCATGTCAGTTGGTGACACCTCCCTAGGGGCTGCCCCAGTGGCTGATGGGATGTCTGTTTGGAGTGGTAGATGATTAAGCGAGGCAGGGCAGGTGTGTAAAAGCAACCTTTGTCGTTTGGACAGTGTGAATCGTCCTGCTTTCCATGGCTCGCCCACAAAACGGAACGCCCTCACCTGCCCGATTATGAGTGTGTCTGAGAAGTATGTGTGTGTGTATGTGTGTGTGTGTGTGTGTGTGTGTGTGTGTGTGTGTGTGTAAGGGAGGTCATGGGATTTGGTGTCAAGCTCCTGCAGCTAACTTCCATTGGGTAACAGCTTCCTCCAAACTATTGCACAGCCACAGACGTTCGGCTGCACCCTAGCTGGGTCATGTGATGATTGACTGTCTATGCCCAGCTACATTCCTCTTCATCTAATGAGACTGAAGTAGTAGGGAGTGTTTGCTTAGTTTTGCTCTGGATAGGGGATTTGTGTCCCTTAGTCCACCAAAACAGAAAATTAACAAACATAAAAGGAACCATTTGAACAGTACGGCCCAACACAAAAAAATGCATAACTATTCAAATTCAGACTCATAGAAGTAAGTTATGAGGCAAAGAGAGAAACAGCCCTTCTGTAGTACCATCCCATGTGTGATGGTATCACAGGTTGATGACATGGATGCCTTTGACCCACGGTCTCTCTAGTCTTGACCTTGGTTCTGTTTATTAATTGGAGGGTAATAAAAAATGGCATTCATGATAGATAGGAGTCAGACTGGAGCCAACAACTGCAAAAAATAACATGTAGACAAGATTACGAGGCTCAATATCTTTCTGTATAACCATATCAGGACCACATATGCCCATAATAATAACTTCCCACAGAAAATCAGTACCATCCACACACAATAGGTTCATGGAGAACATTACAAACAGAGTAATATTGCCATTTAGTTGACTTTTCAATGGTAAATTCTTAACTTTACTGCAATAGAAAAAAGAATTGTCAAAACATTCTCTTTGTCTCAGTGATGGCAAAATAATTAAAATGTTTTACCTGCAAAGTCTAGCTCTTTACACAATGTATTTGCATATGCTCTCATGTAAACTGTTTCCTGCCTTTAGACCCACCTCATAAAGCAAACATGAAGTTGATCTTTCCAGGGGAAGGAAGGACTGGGCATGACACATAAATATATGTTGTTCATACGATAGACCATTAGATGAAGTCTATGTAGAAATGGAATCTATGAATACAGTGGATCTGAGGAGTCTACACACCCCTGTTAAAATGCCAGGTTTTTGTTATGTAAAAGAATGAGACAAAGATAAATCATGTCAGAACTTTTTCCACTTTAATGTGACCTATAATGTGAACAACTCAATAAAAAAACAAACTGAAATCTCAGAGGGTGAAAAATGAAAAATAAAAACCTTACAAAAACCTGGTTGCATAAGTGTGCACACCCTCTCATAACAAGGGGTGTGGCTGTGTTCAGAATTAACCAATCACATTCAAACTCATGTTAAATAGAAGTAATTAATGACCTGTTATCATTTAAAGTAAATCTGATTAATCACAAACACATTTCAGCTGTTCTACCTGTTAGAAGGATTTTCCTGACATTTTCTTAGTTGCATCTCAGAGCAAAAGCCATGGTCCTCAGAGAGCTTCCAAAGCATCAGAGGGATCTCATTGTTGAAAATATCAGTCAGGATAAGGGCACAAAATTATTTCCAAAGCATAAGATATACCATGGAACACAATGAAGACAGTCATCATCAAGTGGAGAAAATATGGCACAACAGAGCAATTGCCAAGAACTGGACGTTTGGTGCAAAAACAACACTGCACATCACCCAAAGAACACCATACCCACAGTGAAGCATGGCGGTGACAGTATCATGCTTTGGGGTGGTTTTTCTTCAGCTGGAACCGAGGCCTTAGTCAGGGTGGAGGGAATTATGAACAGTTCCAAATACCAGGCAAGTTTGGCACAAATCTTCAGGTGTCCATTAGAAAGCTGAAGATTAAGTTCACCTTTCAGCACGACAATGACCAAAGCACACATCCAAATCCAAAAAAGCATGGTTTCACCAGAAGAAGATTAACATTTTGGTATGGCCCAGCCAGAGCCCAGATCTGAATCCAATTGAACATCTGTGGGGTGATCTGAAGAGGGCTGTGCACAGGAGATGTTCTTGCATGCTGACAGATTTGGAGCACTTTTGCAAAGAACTTTGGGCAAATATTGCCACGTCAAGATGTGCCAGGCTAATAGACTCCTACCCCAAAAGACTGAGTGATGTGATAAAATCAAAAGGCGTTTCAACAAAGTATTAGTTTGAGGATGTGCACACTTATGTAACCAGGTTATTGTGAGTTTTTTATATTTTACTTGTCCCCCTTAAAGATATCAGTTTGTTTTTCAATTGAATTGTTCACGTTATAGGTCACATTAATGGTGGAAAATGTTCTGACATGCTTTATCTTTGTCTAATTCTTTTACATCATATATATATATATATATATATATATATGTATATATGTATATTTAATTTGTAAATATATATCTGTGTGGTGCATGGTAGCCTACGGCCATCCAGCCCCTCACAACCCTATGTCAGAAAGCTCCTCCTGGGATGCTCTGCCTGTGATGGGCCCCAAGATAAGCCCTCCATCCATCCATCACCCATGTGACTCAAGTGTTTAAAAAGCCATTAGACAACCTAACCAGATAAGCCTGAGGTGTATAATTCAGCACTGCACCAATAGAAGGCAGTGAGAACTTAAGCTAATTGGGGGGAAAGATTAGAATGGCTGAATGGGCTGCTCCGGCTCTAAACACTATGTTGTTTTCTTTTTGTACAAAGATGACATGGCAGCATTTCTTTTTAGAATCCATAACTGATTCAGTATTTGCTGAAAAATCCCCAACGGGTAATTTTGACTATGAAATATTACATAGTAAATGTTTTGACATGACAGGGGTTTTGAATGAACTTCTCTATATAGAATTACAAACTGGACAAGGCCTTTAAGAACACGTCTCTGTATTAGGTCGCAGAGTTCTATAACTTATAGATGATATTTGATTTTTCTGGAGCAAGGCCGTGTTATTGTTTCCATGTTAATGTCTCCGTCTCCTCCATCCTGTTAGCTCGCCAGCCAGAGCCAGACCCTCTCTGTGTTTTGTCTTAGCTGAAGGTCAGGTCTCCAGCACACACTGTGACTTTCCCTGAATCAGCTGTTTGGAGGTTGGGAGCGCCATAGAAAAAGAGCAGCCTTGGCAAAGGTGACGTCATCAGATAGTAAAGAGCCGAGGCGGAGAGGCGGGGGGAGTAGTTAGGGGGAGGGGGACCTGACAGAAAGAGGTGTAGAGGAGACGGGCAGCTGCAGGTTCAGGCCTTGCCATAAACAGACCCCTCCAGTCTCAAGGCCTGGCCATTGAATTGTACCTGCTGTGTCTGCTCCTTATTACAGAGATACAGGATGAGGGGAGTGAGACCTCCATCTTGGTAGATTATTAATGAACTAGTCTCTTGTCCATTGTTTATTTTCCTAGTCCTGAAAGTACATAGCATGTATCTGTATTATTGGATCTTGAAGAGATTTATGTTGCACTCCAAACAGCTAGCTGGGTTAAAGTCCTAAAATGTTTCAATAAGTGCTGTTATACGTCCCGTTTCAGATGGATCGTTAAACTTATTCTTAACTCTCTATGGTCACTAAAGATCCTGTAGCACTGATGATATGAATATAGGTGTTAATCTGTTGTCATGGCTATTTACATTTCCTTGATTTCATTATGTCCACCCAATTACTGCTAGCTCTCAGTTGTTGTATCCTGATGTATCCCCTCTGCTCCCCACATTTTAAATGAAGCACTACACTGTAGGTACTAAAGCTACTTCAAGTAATCAGTGACTGTGGTACCATGGTTTACCTTGGTAGGTTTACATAAGTTGGTCTTTGGCATTGTGAGTTCATGAATCGATCCAACATATAGGCGGACGTTTTCTAAACATGGATGGGCGACCTAGTGGTGCTGAGTTCTGTTGAAATGCATCCTTCTAGAACAGAGCCTTGACCTTCTCAATGGACAGCCCCAGTAAAGCCATCATCCCTTCCAGTGGAAAATGTATTCAAATGTGTGAGGCTATTTGAGTGTGCAGAACAAACAATGGGCCCGGCCGACCTGATAACATTTCTCTGAAAACACTGCGAAGCACAACAAAAAATGTCCGCCATCATGAGAAACATTTCCACTTGTCCTTCCACGACGGCATGACCTCGACTTGCATGTGTGCATGAACATATTGACACATACAAACACACCTGCCACACCACACAATATAATGATACGAAAGGAAAAAAATGTGCACAACTGTGTACTTGTCTGCTGGTTTTCTGTTTCTGTAACCACTTTACTCCAGTTGCCCAGACAATGAAAACATTGACCTGCTAGCCGGACCAGTCCAATGGATGGCGTGACAAAGCCTTTGTTTGACTGAAAACAGTCAACATGTGCATTCTACATGCTCCAATTATGATTTTTATCAGATCTCCATCAAACAGACCAATCATGAGCTGTCCTTTGTGACTGCGTCTCCGTCCTCAGTGTGCTGTACCAGGCAGAGCCATAGCGCCTGCAGCTCGTTCTGTTTGTCCGGAACTGTTTGCTCATGGTGGGAGTATTATGCCTGCTGCCTGGTTATGGTTCCTGCCTAACGACACTACAGTAGAAAAGACGTGCAATGACTCCTGGTCAGACTGAAAACCAATGTGTCACCTCCGTCCACTTGACTGTAACTAAGTGGTTTTTAAATTAACGGTCCTTCCCTAAACTCATTCTCTTATAATTCCATGTTGAAATCCAATGTGTTTAGTGTGTGTGTGTGTGTGTGTGTGTGTGTATGTGTGCGTGTTTGTGTGTGTGTGTGCGCGGGCCTTTCCATGTTTGAGTTTCTGTCTGAGTTTGTCTTTGAGGGGGCATTGCCATGACCTAAAAAACCCTTCTCACTCTCAAAATGAGGTCATATCAATATGATCTGAAGCACGTATAATTTATTGTAACATTGTGAATGTGGGCCGGTTTCACTGTAGCCCATCAAAGGGGGACAGAAAGACATGGGGGACTGGAGCAGTATTGGGACAGGCCTTTACCATTCTCCCTTCCACATAGTGTCTATGTGGCTGCTCTTCTAAATTCATAAGGACTAGGGCCTCCATTATGTCTTGTAGTACATACTGTAGCAATAAATTAAGTGCTATGCAGTCTGCCCTAAAACAAGTACACTTAAAGCATGGCATTATAAAGAACTGCAAGAAAACCTTACCTTAAAAGATACTTAACAGATCCATTTCATAATATTTATATATATTTACTGTATATAGAAATCCTCATGGGCAATATAGAATGCAAAGGAATGGACAATAAAAACTGTAGTGGCATTTCCCTAAAACAATGTCCTTTCATCCAGTGAGCTTGGAAGCAGCACTGGTCTCACACCTCCTGTCCCCACCTATCCATCCTCTCCCTACTTAGACAAGCCTGAAGCATTGTCTGATATGTACTGGTAGACAGGTCCCAAGCCTGGAGGTGCTGGCTCCACTTAAATCAATGGTGACAGCAACACGCTACAGTCAGGAAATGTGTGTGTATGTTTATTTGTGTGTGTGTGTGTGTATGTTTATTTGTGTGTGTGTGTGTATGTTTATTTGTGTGTGTGTATGTTTATTTGTGTGTGTGTGAGTGTGTGTGTGTGTGTGTGTGTGTGTGTGTGTGTGTGTGTGTGTGTGTGTGTGTGTGTGTGTGTGTGTGTGTGTGTGTGTGTGTGTGTGTGTGTGTGTGTGTGTGTGTGTGTGTATGTGTGTGTGTGTGTGTGTGTGTGTGTGTGTGTGTGTGTGTGTGTGTGTGGCTGAAGGGCTGAAACAACCTATCATAGAAGTTGATACACTATGCCCTGATAATGTTGGGAACCAAAGTGATAGCATTTATACTAAACACTACAAGGCGGCATCATCCCGTTGCTTACACTCTGCATGACAAGTTGGATAATAGTTAAGATAATGACATATCATGTCTGAACTAAATAAGGACCATGCAACTATATATTTTGTGGTAGATTAATTTAGTAGTAAGCAGTAATCAAATGAATTTCAACTATCTCCCCCGTGAATGAGAGATACTTAACAAAAGAACAGCTCATGGTAAATAAAACTGTTTACCATTGAATTGTGATGGAGTACAGAGTAAACATTTCAAAGAACATTAACACGTTCAGGTGTTTCTAGACCTACAGCACCTGTGTTGTACCATGAACACCCAGGGTAGCTATATGCTAATAAATCATTGACCTCACCTTTCTCAACAGCCTTTTGGGAGATGTTGACTAAAACAACCTTCCATTCTCTCCTCTGACCCACTTATAATCTGCATTACCTCAGAACAATGGGTACAGATGTGAGCATGAATGGGAGTTCCAACAACATTTCTGTTTGCCTTGGTACCCGCTACAGAGAACCAACACTGGAATGTAAAATAGACACATCTTCCCAGAATTAAGAGGTGGCAGTATATGCAGGTTGGTTACGAGCAAACCTTTGGCTTGATCTGAAGCAAACCAACCAAGTACCCAAACTAACATTGTCATGCTTTCAGATTTAACATTGCATAAAATCCACAGAAACACAGTGACGTAAGCAGGTTAACAAAGCACACCAACTGACCCACAGCGTTGCCCAATTCCTTCAACCTTTCAGCGCACACAGACATGCCTCGCCAGATGTGTCGTATATCCAAGGTTCCCCAGAGAACATTAGACTTTTGCCCCGGCGAAAAGCACTAGAGGCACTAAATGTCAGCCAGGGCTTCCTACACTTTGTACACGCCATCTTTACTCCGCGGTGTTTTATGGTGCATAGGTTACTGGCCGCTTGTATGGATCCAGTTAGTGGGACTGAGGAGATGGCGGCAGTCAGCGGCCACGTTAGCGGGGAAGAGGAGGGGTCAGGGATTGGGAGAGGGAGTGGTGGAGGAGGGAGCGATAGGGAGACAGGGTAGGAGAGTAGGAGGCCAGGCTGGGCCTACAGGCTGGGCCTACAGGCTGGGCCTACAGGCTGGGCCTACAGGCGAGCCAAGCCCTCTGCTGAGTCCACGGAGACGTTCCCACTGGATGAAACCCACCTGTGTGCTGAGAACCCGGCCACGCCGCACAGGTCAGCCAGAGTCTCAAGAACAGGAGGCGTCAATCAGTAACGTGGTTATATGGCTGTGTTAATAGTTAATAGTTAACACAGCCCCTAGACATGTGCCCCTGGCCCAGCACCTGCAGACCCATTTTACAGGTCCAATCCGGGACAAAAACAAATACTACCTGCTTGTTGGGCATATTAACGATACATGTACGATATTGTTTCATTTTAACGCTCTGTCTCCTTCGGTTGAGGAGGTGGACAATAAACAATAAAGTGAATTATGTCCTTGATGAATACAATTTCACAAGACCTAATAATATCTTATTGTGGTATTCACAATCTGCTACAGTCTGTGGCAGCCAGACAGACCCAGTACCCTTCCAGGGTCAGAGGAACAGGCCATTTATCTGTGCCTCCCCCGGCCCGCTCCCCCAAAACGGCCTTGTGGCTCCACACCGAAAGGGGCTCCATCCTTGACAGACACCTTTGCTATATCCTAGACCAGCTCCCCCTCGTCTTACCATGCATGCACCCTCCCACCCATTTGTGTGGAGACACATACATTCACGTTCAGGCAGACACACGCGCACAGGCACACACGCGCACACACACAAACACACGCAAACACACGCATAGTTTGTCTTGATAAATAGAGCCAGCAGAATCCTAACTCAGGTCAGGATAACCTCATGGTGACCTGCAGTCTTCAACCCCTGCTGTGATCTCCCTCAGCCCCCCAAACCCCTGCCAAGCTGGGCCTTCTCTGTCAGCCTACCCCCACCCAGGAGCCATGGAACACCGGACACACAGGACAGTTGAATTCAAATTCAAGAATCATGATTGTTTCACATTGAAAACATTCTGTACTCACTGATTCTGCACCGACCGTATTTCATCCAAGTTTTTCTTAAGGCAGACTGAAAACAGTTTAGTATGTTAGGTAATTTAATGTCAGAAGAGTTAAATAAATGTTAAAGCAATGTTTTATTAATGTGAATGTCTCTGTGAAGCCAGCCAAGCAGAGGATGGTGTATGCACAGTGCAAACAGACCCTTGTACTGAGGAGGGTAAAGTTAAAGCACTCTGCCAAGCCAAAACCTGCTCTAATGTCTGTTTCTTTTGCTAAATAGTTTTTTGATAACAGAATATCTAGAGATAAGTGTTGTCACTATCCTATCTGCAAAGCGGAAGCCATCTCGGTAAATCCGCTGTAATCTTCAATCCAATACTGCCTGTAGCAGGAGTATGCCGAAATGGTTGAGACAGGGAAGATAGGTGATTTTGTTCAAATGAAAGAACATGCAGTGTTGGGTATGTTACCCGTTTAAATGTAATTACAATTAAAAGTTACCGGTCCAAAATTGTAATAAGTAACATGACTTTTGGATCACTCAAACTCAGTAGTCAGATTTGTTGAAGTTACTCTGTAATTACTTTCCCATTAAACAGACATTTTACAAGAAAGGAGTAACATTAACAACAACACACACAGGATCATTCAACATCAGAGTTTAAATAGCTGGCCATAAATTGATTTAACAGTTTTCCTTATGGAATATATATGTTTCTAAAGCATTGCTTTCTGCTTCAGCATAATGGTATGATTGAAGGTAGCAGTGGTTTTGTTTTTTCTCTTCATGACAACACCAGACATTGTTAAACATATACTGCTTTGCAAAACCATGAATGATGCTTGCTGCCTTGTTAGTGTAACACAATGTAGTCAGCAGCCACTATTTACTAAGACAAGCACCGTCATATGACATACCTGCATGAAGCACAACACTGGATGAGGGTTTGAATGGAGACTGAGGAGAGTGCCTTTTGTCAACACAACTTTCCTACTCAAATATCCCCACATAATGCACTACGTTGAATCATTTTCCAATAATATAGAAAGTGGTGCCATGATACAGTCATCGTTAAATAAAACTAAACAAAACATGTCCTAGCTGAAATTACTGATCAGTTGCCAGGTATAGATTGTCAGTTATTGTACTGACAAAACTGTGACAGTAGTAGATTACTGTACTGCATTATCTACCGATATGCTAACATAAACGCAGGCGTACTCTGTTCTCATCAGCCAAATCTTTTATCTGATAAAAATGTTTGGCTTTTAAAGTAATGTGTTACAGTTACTGTTTATTTTGTAATGTGTTTCATGTATGTTTCATGCAACCGCTTGTATGTAATTCCCTGGCATTATTTGAATTACAATTACAGCTAGCAGTACAAAGCTTACACTACCTTTCACTTTAAAGTCAGCACTGGGATAAGGTTGGATTTCTTTAACCTTTGCTGACCTTGTCATTACTCTGTCCAGGAGCTTTATGTGAAGTCAGCTGTGTGACGTCATAATGACGTCCAGCGGAGAGAGAGAGAGAGAGCTGTCTATCTCGGGTCATTGTTGGTCTCTCCCGCTCCAGACAGGATTCAGCCTGTCAGCCAGCCAGAGACCCACCCCGCCAGTCACCCCAACTCTAGTCATCCAGGACACTAGACCGGCCTGCTCTGTGTCCCAGCCAGCATAGCCCGGTCCGGACCTGGGTTGGCGTCTTGTCTCCTTTCTGGCTCCTCTGTGGAGACAGCCTATCAGGGGCTCACGTCATCCGTCTCCTGGGCCTGATGGGCAGGGCGACCTGGGTGGATAACAGCTAGACCCTATCAGTGGGGGATGTCTGTGTTAAGTGGATGCTCTACTCTCATGCCAATCTCTCTCTCTCTCTCTTTCTCTCTCTTTCTCTCTGTCTCTCTGTCAATTTCTCTGTCTGTCTCTCAGTGTCTCTCTTTCTCTAAGAGTTGTTTTAAGGCAAGCCCTAGTGCCAAGCAGTTATCAATCTGGAAGAAGACTCCCTTTCATTTTCCAGGCCGACCAACAGAAATACAGTGTACCAGATAGATCATGGTTGGTATCTAGGGTTAGCTGCTATCTAAGAGGCCAGTTCAGTTACTGAGAGAAAGGGAGAAAGCTCAGGCCACCTAGCTTGATATTTCTGGATGCCCAACCCCCCCTTTACTATATAGCATCAAGGGTGAAAAATTCCACCAACAGAAATGTGCGAAGTTGACGTGTGCTGCTGTGTAAGCCAGGTGCTGTATTCTCATACTGTGGGGTAAGATGGCCTTCAACACTGAAAAACAATACAACTGTTGTGGACAGGCTTCCTTTACTACAGCCCAGTTCAAAAGTCAATATATACTATTGCATGGGATGTCACAAGCACCTGAGTAATATGATTCATTTCAATAAAGACAATCCTGTTATCATCAGGGTCCGTCTGATCGATCTGCCCTGAGTAGTAGCTTCTGAACGTTGATATAAAGAGCATACAAATGGCACATATCTCTTTCTGTTTACTTGCAGTTTTACTTGCAGTTTTACTTCAGTTTCAAAACTGTGAAGAGAGCAGTAGAAAAAGCAGTATTAGATTCAGTTGCCGGTGGAACAAAACACTAGTTTGTCTCTCAGGCGGCAGGCAGGACGGCAGGCAGGTGCTCCCAGCTCTCCCCTCCACCATGCTCTAACCTTGAAGGGAGTAGACAGGAATGCTGCTTGCCGGGCACACTATCTATCGGAAAGGAGAAATACTGACTGCAAAGGCTTTTTTCTGTGGGTGTGAGAAAGAGTGAGACGCCGAGAGGAGTAAAATCAATATTCCAGAGTTCATCTGAGAAACCAGGTTTTTTGTGTGTGTCGATGGGTCTATGTGAAACCACACTGTGACCCCTGGAAAAAGTAAGTTAATGTCTAACTTCTTTATCTCTCTTTTACAACCACGGGTTGTACCCCGAATCAATATGCAATGCACAAATATTCCAACGCTCAGTGTTGGAGAGAGAGACCGGGATAATGAAAAGAACCCAAGAGTTTCTCGGCCTCAGACCTCCTAGTGCTGTGTTCTGCAAAGCATGCAGAGTTTAAAGTTTTTGACTGAACTCATACAGAGGGGGAATGCAGATGTCCCCAACAGAACATTCAGTAATACTGAGTCATGACAATGTGTATGGCTGGGTTTGAGTGGGAAACCATTTCCAACTGGTGTTCATTTGTCAAATATTGAGAAATAAAAGGCTAAAGGAATGAACACAGGATTCAAGTTTGTGGAGTTATATGCCACTGGACGCTACTCTATAAAATTAATCTAATACTGAAATAAAATATTTAATTCTAAATTATGAACAGAAAATTATTTTGGTTCCCAGAGAGTAACACTGACAGTGAACACAAGGTCGCCCACTCATCATGGAGTCAGTACCAGTGAACACCAGGTCACCCACTCATCAGGGAGTCAGTACCAGTGAACACCAGGTCACCCACTCATCAGGGAGTCAGTACCAGTGAACACCCGATAGCCCACTCATCAGGGAGTCAGTACCAGTAAACACCTGGTAGCCCACTCATCAGGGAGTCAGTACCAGTGAACACCAGGTAGGCCAATGATCACAGAGTCAGTACCATTGAACACCGGGTAGCCCACTCATCAGGTAGTCAGTACCAGTGAACACCAGGTAGGCCAATCATCACAGAGTCAGTACCAGCAGCTGGAAAATTATTGGTTTCTGAATTGTATTTATTATCACCCTATGTGAAATACATCACAGCATTTAATAAAAACACAAGCTCCTGAATTGTAATACTTTATTTGGTTGAGCCTTCTTTGGCCCTTGAAATTACCAGTCTTATCAGGTGGGCATTAGGACATTTTTGTGAAGATATTTACATACGCATCTCTGATTGGCTGATAAGGCCAAATCAGAGATGCGTATCTCAAGCCCACTGCCTTACACAGATGAACAGTTATTGGTCCATTACGATCAGGCTGAAATTCTAGGATTTTTTTTTTGGACAGTTCTTACACCAAAATGACTATCAGAAGTGTTACAATGGTCTAAAATACTTACATAAAAAACATATTGGTATATTGCACTAAAATAAATGGATCCCGCTTCTTCTAATAGCCTACATGTGGATGTGTTATTTTTGTGTGAGAGGAACATAGTGATTGGTTCACATGATTGGTTCACCTCTTGATTAGACACGACTCCTCCATTGTTCAACATGACTTGCAGAGTGGACCTAATCACTTCCAAGAGAAGGCTTGACACAGAAGTAACCCTGTCATAGTATTATTTAAGATGTCATGGGAACAATAGGGTTTTATTTAAACACTTGATCTTGCAAACATTTTCAAATTCTAAAATATATTTCAATGCACATAATTCTAAATAAAAATAGTTCTTCAGCTTAATGTTTCAGACAATATATTTCTTAAAAGATGATAATTCCCCATAATACTGCATAAAATAAAAAAGTCAACATGTAAAACATAGCAAATGGTTCTACAGTATTTTGAGCCTTTAAGTCACAGAATTCTGCCAATCTCTGCATCTGAAGCACTTAGCCCTCTTAGTTTACTGCCCAACCAAAGGTTGGACTTCCAGAGCTTTATAGAATTATTAAGTAAGCAATTATGATAACCCACTGTTTTAAAGATAATACAATGATAAGGTTATGCCAAAGTCACACTGTAGTGTAGTTTGCCCCATAACACAACTCTCCTTCTATGTAAGAAAATCAATTGCTGCTTCAGGGAGGCCAGACTTTCCTCTCCCCATTTAGGTTAAGTGTTTGTTTTTATTTCGGTTGAGTATGAAATGTACCTAAGAGAAGCACTGTAAAAAAAAAAAAAAAGATGCGGTCCACCACACATTGTAATGACCCCGCTTAGTTAGTGGCATTTTATCAAAGCTCATAAACCTTGAATGACTATATATTGATAAAGACTGTTTAAAGTGTCATCTGAACGATAACATTTGCACTGTAAATGTGGCCCTACAGACTGGAGCCCCGGGCTCTCAGAGCTCCAATCAGCCAGTGGTGCTGATAAGCATGGTGCCTAGTGGGACGCAACCCTACACATCAATAAGGTCAAGTAACATACAGCTGAGACTGCACTGGGAATTTGGCATATCAATTTAATGTAAATTACTCATACAGCGTCTTGTGAAAATCTGACACACTGCTTCAGGTTATTAAATCAGACATTATTACATCTGAATCTCTAAAGGGTGTACATCTTTTCATCTAACCCAGAAAATACTACATTGGAAGGTTTTCAAACGATGAAAGTGTGTTTTACTCTACCTTTTACATGGGTTTTGCTCCTTTGTATTTATTTTTATACCAACAAACTCCAAGTTCCCAGCCAATGACAAGCATACATATGAAATGGTCCTGCCTCCACAATGCTTGAAAACTACCAGATGTATGCTGTGTTTTATAATGAATTAGAGGTTTCATTTTTTACTTTAATTTAACTTTTCAGTGAATGCACCTATTGATCATTTGCATTTTCATGTTAAATTGTGGCAGCATTATGTTGTGAACATGCTTGTCAAGGGCTGGGACGGAAGTTTGTGAAAATCCCAGATAAAATTACCCTTTCTCAGTCCTCTCAATCAACAGATTGTGTTGTTGTTTTTATCTGAAAACATAATGGCCAGCTTGTCATCGAAAAAGAAAAGTATTTCTTAATTGACATACCTGGATAAAAAATAGTTAATACAAATAAAACACTGAATAGATAATTTTTGTATGTTTCTTAATGGCCCATCTCAGTCATGAGTGGCTGCCAATTCACGACTTGCAACAAACAAGCAGTTTTACAAAAATAATACATGTTGGTAAGCCTGTAATATATAGTAAATTGTACAGATATAAAAAAAAATGAATATTTAGTTGTTTAGTTCTTTAAAAAGAAAAGTACTGAAGTCAGGAATTGTACTTTAGAACATATTTAGAAACGGAATTGTTTATTGACAACCTGGTATTTACCAAGTTACAACATCAACAACCAAAAAAGTGCATAAACATTTAAAATATGGAGAATAATGAGCATTTTGCCTGAAATATAAAAAAACTCACACACTCCCTAAAATAACTTTATGGGCTATCTGCCATTGTCTAGAAAGCATACATAAATATGGTGTCATGCAACGTTATCAGTCCCCAGCACAGATAAGTGTTAATAATACTGTGGTAGGATATCCACTGCAGAGACACAGCGCAGTGTTCCACACTGTGGCGCATCCAAGGCACCAAGATGTCGGCTAAAATGTTGAATGTTCCAACCACAAATTGGGTAACATGATGAACATCGCATCAAGTCACGAGTTGTTTACTCATTTGTTACCTCCGGATGCTGCATGTGTAATGTGTTTTTCACAGCAGAGGCCCAGGACACTTTGCCCTGATCAATATCAATAAAGCTATCAGTGTCAGTCTGTGGCCCTATGTATGGAGGAACATGGAGGTGTGCTTGGAGGAGAAACATAAAATATCTTCTTTATGATTTTACTATGGAGGTGGGGTGGGTGGTGGTTCCAGACCGAACTCCAACAACACACAAACGCACCACAGTAGGATAATGCGCACGCGCACACACACACACACACACACACACACACACACACACACACACACACACACACACCTCCACTCCCAGTATACAGCACTCTGGTCCAAGACCTGCCTGTCCAGACAGTGAGTGTGCACTTTGCCCTGGCCAACCATAAAGCCGCCCGACCATAAATACAACTCTAGCCTACTTCTGAACTGCATGACATGTTAGAGGACCTTCAGACAAAGAGTGATCAATGTCTCCAACACGGCACTCAGACCTAAGACAGGCCCATTCACTGCCAGTTGCCAAAAACATAATAAAACAAATACAAGACTTCTTATCTTGAGCCAGGATGACGTGTCAATGCACCATATAACGATGAATGAATAAAATAATTCCTTTCAACATGGCAGGTTTAAGAAATGCAAATAACAAATATAGGGAAGCCTTTTACACAGATAGTAGCAGTCGAGTTCAAAAAATGTTTTGTCCGGAAGAAATGCGTGTAGCCTGTCAGAGTTATGTTGAACAGTTGAGTACCCTGACTGAGGATTGAATATACTGCCACCTAGTGGTGTGTTCCAAAACTTACATTTCAACTTGGTTCAACTGCGTTAGTTAACAAAGAGAACCCAATGTTTAAATATAAGGGAGATTGTATGTTAAAGTATTTTTCTACACAAAATAGTAAAACATTATAAACTATTAAATGCGGTGTATTATTGTAGCTTGGTAAGTGTTTATTGTGGACTTACAAAAGATTTACAAAAGGATATTTGAATCTGAATATTTTAATATTTTATTTAAAATCACATTCAAATGGGTTCTATTAGGTTCTGCACATTATTCAGGTTTGGCTCTATCTCAGATATGGTATTCTTCCGCTTATCAGCATCCTTATGTAAGGCTCTAAAAGCTTCGTACACCTGGATTGTGCAATACATTTCACAAATCTTTGTTTTCTAAATTCATCAGGCAACTTTCAGGTCTTGCCAGATATTAAAACAGATTATTAAAGTAAAAACTGTAAGTTTGCTACTCGAAAACAGTAACAGTATTCTTCATAACTCAAGTGTACACTTGGGACTTAAGGTTTTGGTTATTGTCTTGCTGAATCTGAATTCCACTCCAGCGTTTGATGTAAAGAAGACTGAAGCAGGGTTTCCTGTAGTAGTTGATCTGTGCCAAAAACCTTATTGAAGTGTCACATTATTGACTTCTTGCATATGGGAATAATGTCTTGGAATACTTATATTTTGTGTACTTTTCATTCTGTTGGTTAAGTCTTTGCAGTTGTGGGCCCAAAATGTGTCATCTTATCAAAACCAATAAAATCGATAGCTGTTTTAAATTCACCAATAGCTTCATTTTCATATCATTGAGCTGTTGTGCAGCTCAGTCCAGAGGGACAACTGTATCTTTGATGTTTCTGAGTGGCTTAATACATAATCTACTAAATAATTATTGACTAGACCATGCTTTAGGAGATACTAAATGTCTTATTTGTTATTATAACTCATCTACAATCACTATCCTTCTTTATAAGACGGAAAAAATTCCCTTGTCTGTACAGTTAAATCCATGGTTTAAACGAAATACTGACTGAAGGACATACAGATCCTGTATTAATGAGATAGGTCTATAAATAATTAAAAACATCCCTAAAACATCAGTGTCCAGATAACTTAAGTGATTTGTTAAGTAAAATTCGAATGTAAAAAGGAAGGTTATCCTTAAGCAACAACAAAATACGCAGCCAAAAACATTTAATTTATATTTTTAATAATTCCCCATTTAATCAGAAATAAGTTCAAATTGAAGACTAAGGTTGTGTTCACAGGAGCTTTTGAAAATGACTACACTGAACCAGTGTAGTGTGAAATTATGCATTAAAAAAACAAAATGGTCGGGACAAAATTCTGGAGAATACAAAATAATGAGATTAGAGTAAGAGGATCATTGTTTACTTGATTAATGAAGCTATCTCATGTGGTAAATAGCAGGTACCTACAGGGTATAAATAACAAATGAACAAAGATAAAACACTGAGTTAGACAGATAAAACAGAACATTCTGCTTCACTGATCTGCATCCTTCTCAAAATTCCCACATTCCCAATATACTGGTACATTAAAAATTCTTCAGCCTTCTGGGTTGTGTGGTCAACCAAACCGGAACAGGCAGCAAGACAATACTCTACCTCAGAAGCTGTAGAAAATTGGACGGTTGACACAGCAGCTCACACCACTGCTGGAGAGCTACATACATTTCAGAGTGTCTAGTTTCAGAAACAGATGCCTCCCTGTTCTTCAACTGGTAGCTTCATTACATAATGCCCGCAAAACCCCTAGTCTCAATGTCAACAGCGAAGAGTTGCAAAGCAAAAGCCATATCTCAGGCTGGGAAATAAAAAGAAAAGATTAAGACAAGCAAAATACAAAAACATCGGACAGAGAAAGATTGGAGAAACGTGTTATAGACAGCTTGAAAAGAAGCTGGAGGAGTGCTTGAGGCTATCCGTCAAGCATTGTGGAGGCAACGTGATGGTCTGGGGGTGCTTTGGTGGAGGTAAAATGGGAGATTTGTACAGGGTAGAAGGGATCTTGACGAAGGAAGGGTATCACTCCATTTGCAACGCTATGCCACACGCTGAGGACAGTGCTTGAATGGATCCAATTTACTCCTACAACAGGACATTGACTCAAAGCACAGCTTCAAAGTATGCATTAACTATTTAAGGAAGAAGCAGACAGCTGTTATTCTGCCTTTAACGTAGAGGCCAGCATAGTCAACTGATCTCAACCCTATTGAGCTGTTATAGCAGTAGCTTGACCGTATGGTACATAAGTGCCCATCAAGCACATCCAACTTGTGGGAGGTGATTCAGGAAGGATGGGATGAAATCTTTTCAAATGACCTCAGCAACTTAGTAGAATGCTAAAGGTGTGCAAGGCTGTAATGGCTGCAAATGGAGGATGCCTTGACAAAAGCAACATTTGAAAGACACCAGTTTTATTTCAATTAATAATCATTATTTCTAACCTTGTCAATAACTATATTTTCCCACCCATTTTGCCCTATTTTCTATTCAAACAAATTTCATAAATATTTTCAAGGACAACAAGGAAAGTTCTAAGTGACCCCAAATTTTAAACGGTAGTGAGCATTTCAGTAAGACAAATGCATTATACAATTTAGAAAATCCCCATAGCAGGTAAATACTTCAGCAATCCACTTTTTAGTTCACCCCTATGGCGTCATATTGCAGAACAATATGTTCAAGTGTAGGCCCCACACCAGAACAGAAAAAGTCAGTTCATTTAAATGATTTTGCCCAAAGTCAACACACCTAGTCTTCCAGGATGGACCAATTAAAATCAAGTGCCTGCCCGTTTTAAGACAGTCCCAACATGGCAGAGTCTTTGTCTGGAGCTGTAGCCGTGGTGAGCAGCAGAGGTCATCCAACAGCCTGACTGCAGACATCACTATCTTCCCTGGGCCAGGGAGGCTGGCAAAGCTGATGGGAAATCACTATCTCCTCTCTGGGCCAGTGAGGCTACCAGGCGACATCACAATGTTCCATGGGCCAGGGAGGCTGGCAGGTCTGACGGGACATCACTATCTTTCCTGGGTCAGGGAGGCTGGTGGGGACATCACTATCTACCCTGGGCCAGTGAGGCTACTGGCGCTAACAGGCGACATCACAATCTTTCCTGGGCCAGGGAGGCTGGCAGGTCTGATGGGACATCACTATCTTTCCTGGGTCAGGGAGGCTGGTGGGGACATCACTATCTACCCTGGGCCAGTGAGGCTACTGGAGCTAACAGACGACATCACAATCTTCCATGGGCCAGTGAGGCTGGCAGGTCTGATGGGACATCCCAATCTTTCCTGGGCCAGGGAGGCTGGCAGGTCTGACGGGACATCACTATCTTTCCTGGGCCAGGGAGGCTGGTGGGGACATCACTATCTCCCCTGGGCCAGGGAGGCTGGCGGAGCAGACAGGGGATATCACTATCTTCCCTAGGCCAGGGAGGCCGGTGGAGCTAACTGGGCTGTAAGGTGTCAGGGGTCATGGCTCCCCCACCAGGGGGTCAGTTTGTTAGTTAACCCCTGCCGGGTGAGTGACAGCAAACAATCAGTAAAGCCCAGGACAAGGAACGGTTTGGAGAGTATTACACCACGGCCCTCCAGGACAGCAAGGTCATCAGGTAGGCTTAAACCATCCCTTAAGGTCTGCTTTTGTCATTCATTTGCAGTTATATCATTTTGTTTTGTAAATTAATGTTAGATCAACTGATCTGCGCAGTTAGAGAAATGTATTGAGTTGGTAAAATTATCAAAAACTCACAGAAAACGGTGAGATCCTAGCCTAGACAACAGAGCTGCAACATGTTAACTGTCCATGAACATATATGACATACAAGTTAACACTGTTACCTTCCAGTAAATTGACAGTGAAAACAAATAAAATAAGCTCCTGTGGGATGACCCAAAGTTAATTCAGAACTTTATTTCAGCTATTTTAAAAGCACTTGTAAGCAATACAGAGTGATCAGCTTTCATGAAACATGTTGTAGTGCATATACATATACATACACCTAAAGTTCATGCCAAAACAAGAGACTTAAGACACGAAAACCGTTTTTAAATCAGGACAGGTATAAGTACTGAAAATAAGGTACAAAATGGGCCTTTATAACAACTGTAACAAGACAACCATACTATCATGAAGAAAGATTAGTGCTTCTAGCTTTTGAAATAGTAACACAAATCAGTGAAGGTAATTAAAACTGGTAGTCAAAAAGTATGAACCTACTCCTGTTTTGATTCCCTAAAAAAACGCTTCTTTGCATTGCCAAAACTGTGTGCTGGTCATCTGTCAGCGCAACCATACGTTTAATGCTGTTCCTCACAAAGAGATGTGCTGTATTAGTGTCAACATAGCCTGTGGAATCCTTTAAAACACTGACAGAACTTAGGACACACAATCTGACAGAAAGTCCTCCGTTTCCGCATCAATCTCACTAATGACTCTGAACATGTTTGACTAGCATGAGACAATTTTCAACATTGACACAGAAGCAGAATATGTGGTTGAGAAGCTACATTTATGTTATAGTAAAGGGTTTCCAGAGATACACTGTGCACCTCTAAACCGTATGTGGGCAGCAATACAAAATAATTCACTCTACATTTTATCATTTTGGCTTTCTATTAGATTGTACTCTTCCTCAATACATCTTTGTTGAAAAAAAATACAGTTAAATAAAAAGTAATACAAGGTAAAGAGCACCATATCCCCAAGCAACATGTATTTAGGTACACCATTTTTGGAAGCAATGGCACAGGAATAATCCAGGGTTATTAGCAAAGCAAAGAAGAATCATAAGATGGTGGAATATCAGGCAGACAACACCACCAACAGTCTTGGAACAGCTCCACAGCAACTTGTGACATGCATAATGACATATTGTTCCAAAAGCTCAAAAATGGGTGAATTTATCCGCAGTGTCCAGAAAGTACATTAGACCCTATTCAGTAAACAGGAAGTAAGCAAAAGAAATGCTGCATCTCTACTGGGTCTAGACCACAGTACATTGCCCAAATATGAAGCACTTCTAAAGATGTACTTCCTGCCTGTGTTTCTGGAAAAAGGTTGTTGAACAAGGTGCCGCTCAGCAGGCGCTGCCTGGTGACTGGACCGACACTATACCAAAACAGACAGATCAGCACTTTTGCTTTATCAGCAGTTTTTCAACCCTAGACAGCATTGTCATTGTGCAAAGCTGTCCTGTGCAGTCTTCAACACTTGACTGAGTAGCAGGTCACAAGAATAACCCTACCTCAAAAGCACAGGCATCGGGAGAGTTACTGAACCACTTAAAAGTCATGGCATTTGGACCATGTTTACAAACCTCATCATACTGTAGTTATCAAGAAATGTAGTGGAGCAAATATGGAACGTCTACAATAGTAGCGCCCATTACCAATAGGCTTGCATAAGATATAAACATAACAGGTTCAATGATGAATGGGCGTACGCTTTAACTTGACAAGCTGTCCGTCAACAGAAGAATTTTGGAGAGTGCAATGCCTGGCAAGAAAAGGACAAATACGCAATGGCAGATAATAAGATCTGCAACCTCCCTGCCTATCTCCCAACCCGTAGAGAAAACAGCAGAACCTGGGTCCTATTCACTAGGCACCAAAATGGACAAAAAAAAACACTTAAACAATTTAACAAACACATTTTCTGATGCAACCTTTTGTTTTGCTACAGTGTGCTATACTGAAAATGTGACCCTGGAGATGAAACTAAGTGGCTCTAGCTACCCTCCCCCTCCAAACCTCAAGGCCAAGAGTCCAACACAGGACAGGGCTGTGTGCCAAGGACGCCACCACAGATAGAATGATAACAGGAAGAGTTTCTCACACAGAAACAGGAAAACAACAGAGAGAGATGGAGAGGGAGGGAGACAGAGAGATATGAGTAGGAGTGTGAGGCGAAAGGGCATTCTGACAAGGAAAGCACCTTTTCCTGAAACAAGGGAATGAGAGACATCAGTCTGCTACAGGCCTTTAGCTGAGGTACAACGACACCAAGGTTATCTCTTTAATACAACGATTGTATTTGTAACAAGGTTTCCATTTCTAAAATAAGCCACAATCGTAATGCTGAAGTCTATGTTTAGCCTTTTCTGGATGTAAGTTGCCCCGTGCAGGGCCGGAAGAGACAGTCAGGGCAGCAGTGCGGATGTGATTGATAAAAGAGCATCAGCTGGTGTGGTTGGTTGGACTGAAGCCTGGGATGGTGGTGATCAAGAGGGCCAGAATTAAAGCCTGGGAGAGGAGGATGGGTCTCTTGATGTGGGGATGGTTGTGGTGGTCTAGAAGGCCGGAACTGAAGCCTGGGACTCTAGTAGAGGAGGATGCGTCTCTTGATGTCCTTGATGTGGGGATGGTGGTGGTGGTCTAGAAGGCCAGTACTGAAGCCTGGGATTCTAGTACAGGAGGATGCGTCTCTTGATGTCCTTGATGTGGTGATGGTGGTGGTAGTCCAGCAGGCCGGGACTGAAGCCTGGGACTCTAGTAGAGGAGTATGCGTCTCTCGATGGCCTTGCGACAGATAGGGCACTCACTCATGCGGTCACCACACAGCTGGCAGGTGCCATGGCCACACATAAAAATCATGTTCTTCAGTCGGTCCAGACACACCGGACACATTGTCTGGAGATACACAGGAACACTCAGTACACATCAAGTTCAGTCATCGCCGGTGACAAAACACATTACACTGTGAAAATGGGTGCTGTAATACAAAGTTCTTGTTGCATTGGAAACTTGGATTATCAGAACAATTTGCATAGAGCCCATTATTGGTTGATCTTGGTACTCACCAAGTGGGATATTCTTTTTTTTTACTTGTTCCCATTACCATGTGACTGATGATGCACATTCCAGTTTTACTAACTCAAACATGTTCTATAGGCAGAAATGTGATTGGTACAGGTGAACATCCAATCAAAATGGAGAGGAAGCCGTGTTCATGAACACTACAAATTACATCAAAATTTAAGTAAAAGTAAGTAAAACTGGTATTTGCACTGCAGATCTAATATCCACACACTGTGTGCATGTCACAATGAAACTAAGCACATCTAAAGTGAAATGATGCACATTTCAATGTGTCCTCAGTACACACCACTGTGTCCTCAGTACACACCACTGTGTCCTCAGTACACACCACTGTGTCCTCAGTACACACCACTGTGTCCTCAGTACACACCACTGTGTCTTGAGTACACACCACTGTGTCCTCAGTACACACCACTGTGTCTTGAGTACACACCACTGTCCTCAGTACACACCACTGTGTCTTGAGTACACACTACTGTGTCTTCAGTACACACCACTGTGTCTTCAGTACACACTACTGTCTTCAGTTCATACTACTGTGTCTTCAGTACACACTACTGTGTCTTCAGTACACACTACTGTGTCTTCAGTACACACTACTGTGTCTTCAGTTCATACTACTGTGTCTTCAGTACACACTACTGTGTCTTCAGTACATACTACTGTGTCTTCAGTACATACCACCGTGCTTACCTGCTCCTTGATGTCCTGCAGCTGCTGCTGTAGCTTCTGAACATCAGCATTGACGTTGGTGTTGTCTTTGTCTCTCTGCATGGCTGGGATGTTACCGCTGGCTGGAGGAGGGAAACAGGGACAGAACACAGACAACATTGACAAGCTAACCAACGCACTGGTTCTCAAACTCGGGCCCCCCGAGCCGATGTGATGTAGCCTAGAGAGACAGCAAGAGGGAAAGATTGAGAAGAAAGATGGGGAGATGCTCGGTCGGCATGCTGCTTAAAAGGCCAAAATAAGCAAGAAGTATTACAGCCCTGATTGTGGGCCATTCTGGAAGGGTTCTACACCATTATCCAGGCTAATAAAAAGCAGGGCACAACCTGTTGGAATAGTGAAAATCTGTGTACGTGTGTGTATCTGCGTGTGTGTGGTGTTGAGGAGTGTCCAATGGATCTCTGCTAAGGAAAAGGGTTTAGGAAGAAGGGCCTGGCCAGGCAGGGTACTGGGGACACCCATAGGGATATTGGGGTGGTTTGAACCAGGGGAGAGGATGAGATACTTACACCAACTTAGCGCCAGATTGTTGGGCTGCAGCAGATCCTGCGACCCCCCTGCCATTAGAGCGGAGTTAGAGCTACCTGCTGAGAATAACCAGTCACAGTGTTATAGCAGGAGTCCCTATGAACGCTCCACAAGACCAGGCCTGAGGAGGAGAAAACTACTCACTACTAAAGGCCTCCAGACAGAGGAGGGAAAATAGGGTTTTAGATGGGAAATAATGTTGTTAGCTGGGAGGTGGGGGTGACGAGGCTTTTCTAGGTCAAGTAAGGTGCCTGGCTGTAACCGCTTCCTTCAAAGTCTAAAAACAAACACTAAGTTGGATCACTAGGAGGAAAGCCAGCAGGACAAATGCTGTTTGGCTCAGCGGTACTCAGCAGGTAACCTGACAACCCCCCCAAACCTTGAGGCAGTCTCATCTAGCCTGGCAGCCCTCTGCACGCGTCAAGGGACATTGGGGCATGTGCATGTAATAAATATGATGGACTTAGTTTAAAGACATCTGTGTATGCGAGTGTGTGTGTGTGTGTGTGTGTGTGTGTGTGTGTATGATGGCTTTGTGTAAGTGAGTTTGTGTGGCAACACACTGAAACACACAGAAAGATCTTTCAGCAAGCAAGTCTTTGGCAATATAAAAAAAAATCTGTGAACTTGCAACATTTTCCCTTTTAACTCAACATGAAAGAATAAGGACAACAAATGAAGAGAACTGTGTTTGAGGGGCAGTCATTAAGGACAATAATGCAATAGAAAAGTGTGTGCAAGACAACATTAGTGATGGTGAACATAACCCTAACTACACACATATTCACCCATTAACCGACCAACCATCTACCACTACTGCTTAGCTAATATGTTGAAATGGATGAAGAAATAGATGGGTGGTGATATTGAAAGTGGTTTGCTAAACATACTTTTAAGAACCAGTTAAAGGAAAATGAATAGCTGGTTATGGGGTCAAGTTTAGTGAGTTAAATTAGTGCATGCTGCTGAAAAGCCATTCTAATAGGTGATTTAAAGACATCCCAATAAAAAACCCATCCATTACAATAGGGAAGCCAAGTGTCTGATTACATCATCACAACAAGAAGTTATGAATTAACAACAACTAGAGGTGTATTTCCTAGTCCGGGAAAATATTACATTAAGCAAAAAAAACACAAAACAATGATAACATTCAAATGACGGAATCAAATAAACAGAAATAAAACCTAAACGGTCATCATGGAGGAAAACAGAAATGAGTCATGGCAAGAAGAGAGCTTGAGACAGAAAGGAGTAAGAAAAAAGAGAATTAAAAGGGAATGTGTGGAAGATTCACTCACTAAGTTCCTCATCATCATCATCATCATCATCATCATCATCATCATCATCAGCGGCCTCATCCTCCATACCTTTCCCTCCACAACACATGACGAAGGGCGTGCGGCGTTCCACAACAGCCCGGCACTGAACACACTTCTTCATGAGGCTGGCACAATCTGCAGTGAGGCAGGGAACACACAGAATCACAGGTCAGGGAGCCCTGCTGGATTCTGGGAGAATGGTGCATTGTTGCAGCCAGGCATGGTGGTGTTCAGGACAAACCCAGAGAAACCGGTGCTGGTTCAGTCCATCAGCCTACTTACTCTCACAAGCACACATGTGACCACAGGGCTCGAACAGGACCGCAGCCTTCTTGTCAGAACATACAACACACTCCTCGATCTGCAGGGAAAACGTGGGAGGTCAGAAGAGGTCAAATCCAATTTCAGAAAATCTCTACCCCCCCCTAATACTAACTCATTGGTAACATGTATATTGAAACTAACAATGGCACTGAAACTACTGGCTAAAATCATTCAGGGACATGGAGAAGAGAATTGAGAGTTGCATGTAGACTGCCAGTCAGAACAGCCCAACTGAAACACAAGGTCATGATGACGGTACCTTAGTTCTAGATTGGACCTGGTCCTTGCAGATGAGACACTTCTTGACGCGTGGGGAGCATAGAGAGCAGGTTGCGATGTGTCCACAGGGTCCAAACAGTGTGTCTCTCTTCATGTCTGAACACACCATGCACTCCTCCAGGGTCTCACTGTTGCTGTTCAGAGAGGGGCTACGGGAGCCCACCTGGCCACTGGACAGAACAGGAGGACAATGGAAGACATGGGGACAACTGAGCCTGGCTGCTTAGGGCCCAAGTCTTGGTAGAAGGGCAAATGTCTTACCTGGATTTCTCTTTGTGGCACTTGGCCAGGGCCTTACACAGACTGGGGTCGGGGCAGAGGTCTAGGGGGGATTGGCCCTTCTTATTGCGGATGGTAAGGTCCGCTCCGTTAGCCGCCAGGAAGCAGGCGATGGATGCTGCACTCTTCTTCTCTGCTCCCTGGGTACCCAGACCCATAATCAGCTGTGGAGGACCAACAGAGTCAGTAACACTCTTACCTTCCCCCATCGGTGTGTAGTACCGTGTGGCGGGTCAACCAGTGTGTATTGGCGTGATGCGGGTGTATCAGTGTGTAGTAGTGAGTGGCGGGTGTATCAGTGTGTAGTA